>OMNN01027936.1:0-44390 GCA_900302755.1 Chromis chromis
GACAAGAGGACCTCTCAGGGTGTCCTATGGGGTCTGGCACCAGGACGTTGGCAGTGGATCCTTTGGGTACTCTGGCTTGTGCAGTGGGGCCTCTGTCAATCCAACTTGTTCCACTGCATCCTGTTGATGCTTGATCAGAATGGGGTCTAGGAAGTTTGGAGGTCAAATCAACATCTTGGGCCATTGTCATGTTCCTCAAGATGTTCCTGATTGTTTGATATTGTTGCCATGTGGTGGGGTGCATTTTCCTGCAGGGGTAGGCCAGTGACATTTGGGATTTCCATTTGCATGAGGGAGTGTGCTTGTTCTGGGACAATGTTTATTTGGGTGTCTAAGTCTCATCAACACGGATTTTAAAATCCAAGGTTTTCCAGCAGAACACCACATAGTACCAATATGATCAATGTTATTCACTTCACCTGTCAGTGGTCATAATATTGTGGCTGGGCGGTGTACATACCCACAGTAACACACATCTGTTCTGATCTTTCTTGAAAGGAATACTGTGTCATTTTTTGGAAATGTTTAGGTGAGCAGATCAATGCATCTCTCATATCTGTCTGTCTGTTAGAAGACAACATCTAGTTAGTTTAGCTTAGCACTAAGGCTGGGAACAAAAAGAAGCATCTTTCTGCCCCAAATGTACACCTGCGTCTCAATAATAGCATATTATACCTTATGAGTTTATACATTCAAAAACTGAAGGGGGAACGATTTTTCATTTCCCAGGGAGTTAATTCAAAGACTGTTTCTGAGCAACTGCCAGGCATCCTGCAGAGATTCCAGGAAATGACTGCACCCAGCCAAGAAATGTATATAACCCAGTGTAAAAAAAAAAAAAAAAA
Source organism: Chromis chromis (assembly GCA_900302755.1). Taxonomy (NCBI): domain Eukaryota; kingdom Metazoa; phylum Chordata; class Actinopteri; family Pomacentridae; genus Chromis; species Chromis chromis. The sequence continues at coordinate 846 of OMNN01027936.1, forward strand.
GGCCAACTGTCATCTCAGTTTTATTTTTACAATCAATTAAACAAATGAGATATACTGTACGTGGTAATTATTGAGGTTTAGAGAGCTGCTGCTAGACAGATTTTGTCACCTCTACACTGATGATATGTATATAAAAAGGGTAACATGTCTGTATAGGTGCTTGAAACACAGGACGATAAATGCAAAGTATAAAAATAGACTTTGGGTCACATTTCTATGAATGTAGCGTGAGGAAAAAGTGAGCTGTTAGGACATTCTTTGGTAAAACAGCAGTATAGAGGCATATATCTTCACACATAGTCAGTATTCTTGAGATTTAACAAACTAATAATGTTGACCAAATTAGTTTTGTTGGCAGGTCCCACACCTTTCAGAATAGAACACGAGATGTATGTGTAAAAGCAGTGCGCCGCTGTGATTCATTTTTTTGTATTGATTATCCAATTTACGAACTCAGGTCTTCACAGACATCTATCACTTGGCTGCCAATTGTCTGGGAATGCAAGCCAAGTGAACTCAACAGAGCACAGCAGATTTGTGTGATGCCGCTTCTTTTGAGCCAGCTGCATGAGATATGGGAGCAACCCGTGTGTTTTCACTTGTGCACATCATCATTTGCCGGTCTATTTGTGCTGTGCTCGCTGTCCGTCGGCTGTGTTGTTACGTACCGAGACTTCTGATAGGACAAGGTTGATGCAAGCCTGACAGCAAATCAATAAATTGTATACCCTTAGCATCAGTGTTGGTGGATATAAAAAATGTCTTTTGAGCTCAGTCTCAGAACATGAAAGGGATCAACATGTAAGAGGTGTCAGTGTGGTTTAACTTCCTCAGACTTTGGTATAAAGAAACAACAAAGTGGTCGCAGGGCTTAGTAAGAGATTTGCTGCTGTGCAGTATTGGATTTTTTTCGCTACCACTGTGGATATATTTATTCAAAGATAATGAAGTTGTATGTGTGTGTGTCTTCTTATACATGCAGTGTTTGCAGTTTTTACATATTTGGCCCCACTGGGACTTGCTGATACAGATCCTCAGTGACTGATACACAACTCCTCTTTGTCATGTTATCTGCAGAATATGGAATAAACACACATTTGTACAAAAAATACGGCAGAAAATAGTGTTCCCCTAAAACAGTTTGTTTATATTTAGTCGGTAATCCTTGTTTTTTTGATTTCAGATTTAAGTGGTTATTCATGGCTTAAAAACTTTCTAAGTATCCTCATAAATATGTAAATTTTTTGTTATGGCCATTGAGCTTAGAGGTCTGAGGGGGCCGAGATTTGGTTGCACGCTGTGTATCTACAGCTTCAACCTTTAGCTCATCGTGTTTTGACACCTACAGTGTCAAAAACATTCCCTGAAGTAAAATGTGCAGTGGGCCAATTAAATTCCACACTAAGACTGTGTGGTTATCAGGGCATAACCCCCGGGTGAGGCTGTGTTTTGTAGTCAGCTGAAGTCTCTTTCTGCACCCGGCCAAGAGACAGGCAGTGAGGCAAATGCAGCAGCTCACACAGAAGGTGGTCTGATCAGCCTTATAGATCTTCACTGCAGGGGTTCCACGCTGAGCGGTGAGCTAGCCTCCTTCTTTGCGCCGGCTTAATGCCTAACATCAGTCCCCAAAATCAACTCGCAAACACTCACATGAAAATTGTCTCACCTCTTTGTGTGTGTGTGTGTTTGTGTCAGGCTCTCTCTGCTTTCTGCTCTTAATCTACCTGTTTATCCTCCCTCTCCTCAGCCTGTCGAACCCCGTCTATCTCTTTCTTTCTACTCAGGCAACTTGCACTGCTGATCCTTGCATGTTCAGCTGTTAAATCCTTGCAGTGTGGCTGTTAAATTCTTGCAGTTAGTGAAACATGACAGTGAGATTTTGCAGAGGGCTCACTTTGATTATCACAACTACAGAGGAGAACACTTTGTCAGGTTGCCTTTTTTTCCCCATCAGTTACATGTATCAGGGCCACTGTGCTAATATGTGGCACATCTGACGGGCAACAACGTTAGAAGGAGACTCTTAGACAGTCTTTCTTCTCTGAAGGCTTCCTAGCACCACTAATGCCAGCTATTGTCTGCAATCTTCCTGTGTGCATCATTTTTTTCTGTATTTATTAAAGAGATTATGCTATCCTGTACTTTGACATACAGTAGTTGAAGAAATCATTCCACCCTTATACCAGCAAGACCAAGACAAGCTGTGAAATTCTCTTGGAACATTGTTCAAAGTCTAATCACCAAACACAGAGGAAGATCTGTAGTGCAAGTCTCAGCTGGATGAACAGTAATGAACAGGAACCATTCTTTATGAGGTTTTCTTTCTTCTTCATGTCCTATGACCGCTGCTATATCCTGACCTTCAGTTTATTGTACTCCAGCACTTCTGTTCAATAAAGACAAAATCCAGCACATATTTCGACCACACGCCTAAACATCCTTTTGATGTACTTCACTGGTGTCACTGTGGAGCTGGCATCAGTAGTGGTCACCCTCAGCCATTCATTTGATACAATAAAGTACGGTCCACCAGTGTTACATTCTCATTAGGACACATAAGATGAAAGTTAAGCTTTCATCTCCCAATGTTTGTTATTTTCAGGTATTTTTCAGTGGACCTTTAATTGAATTCCAGGGGAAATAATGACATATTTATTTAGACAGTGTTTACAGGGGTCAGTACACTCATTAGCCTTTGTGGAGAAACACAGTTGATTGTTGTATTCACACCTATTCACTGCCACATAAGTGGATTCTCAGGTTGGAGACATTCTCAAGGATTTTTTAAATAGTGTTGTAAATTTTGAGGGAATGAAATTAACTTTTTCAATCTACCCTCAATAGCCCATATTCAAAAAGTAAATACATTTTTTTTAAATATATTGTTTTATTTATTTATTTAGATGATTTATTACAAATCAGAAACTGAAATCTCTCATTTAAAAGGGTGTTTAGACTCCATTTAAATCTTTAGATAAGTCTCCTCAAACTTTACACACCTGAATGTGGGCAGTTTATCCCAGTCTCCCTGGCAGATCCTGTCGAGCTTCATCCATTTGAATGGGAAACATCTGTAAATGAGGGCCGAACACTAAATTGATTTTAAATCGAAACCGCCATTTGAAACAATGCAATTAGCAAATCACAAAGGCTACAAATTAGGATACATGTTGTATAGCACGTCTTAACCAGGGTTTAAACTGTTGATGGTTTTACAAACTCATGCCTTCCTTCTTGTGTGATAGTCATGTTTTTAATGGTATGTCATGTGGAAATGCTCCATCACATGCTATAAATCTATTACACAGTGCATACTGGACTGAAACTAAAAAATAAAATAAAATCACAACCTCTGTCAGAAAATTGCTGTTGGAGATATTTTCTCCACATCACCCAACCCTACTGTGAACTGCTATCTTCAGGTATCTCCACAGATGTACTGAGGGCTCTAAACTCTGTCTTCGCTATTTGCTTTGCTTCACTGTTGTGCAGATGGGTGAACCGTCACTCCAGTCTTAGGTCACGTACACTCTGTAACTGACTGTGTTCATTCTCCCTCCATGTCTCTGCAATTGAGAAGTGCCCCCTTTACATGATGTTGCCACCAGCATGCTTCACAGTAGCAATGGTATAATCTGGAAGTTGAGCAGTGCCTGGTGTTTGCCAAACATAGCTGATTTCTGACCAGATAGCTCAGTTTTTGAGAGTTTCTAGAAGCTCAACCATAAAGGCCTGACTAATGAAGTGGTTGTTTTTTGGACAAGTTCACCAATCTCTGCAGAAAACTTCCAAAGCTCTGTTAGAAGGACCACAGGCTCTGCCCAAAGACCTATTTCCTCACTTAGTCAGTTTGGCTGGATGGCTAGCACTATGAAAAGTCCCGATGCTTTCAAACTTCTTCCCTTTCACAATTATTGAGGCCACTATACTCTTGGGAATACTCAAAGCTTTGCCCGGATCTATGCCTTGCCCCATTTTTATCACGGGGGTCTACAGAGAGCTTCTTGGACTTCATGACTTGTTTTTTTGTCCTGACATACAGCGGGCACTCTTGTAGGCATACAGTAATACAGTAAATGTATATGAGGTACTGGTATCTTAAAATGGTTTATACTGTTAGAATGTGTTTTCAAACGATATTTAAAATAATGGCAGACACAACTTGCAGTGCCACAGCAAAGAGTCTAAATACTTTTAGATTTCAGTATTTGATTTTCAATACATTTGCAAAAGTTTCTGAAAACTTACTTTCCTTTTATTATTACGGGGTGTTGCAGGTAAATTGATGGGTAAATTGCAAATGTGATTGACTTAAAATCAAGCAACTGTGACGATATAATAACCACAGCTCAAACGTGGTGATCATGATCAATCAGACCAGTACAAACAAAACTGCCTTTAACTCTCCCACGGCAGAATAAGAGAATAAATAAGACTATTACTATTAATAATAATGGGTTTGATTAAATTAATTAAATTAGCATTTATACATATTTCCTTAGACTGTTTATCACTTGAATCCCTTTTGCTAATTAAGACCAAGATGTCTCACTGAGGCTTTCCGCTGCTAAACAGATTTATCTAATTAATATGTAAGCTGCACATTGCAACTGAGTGTGAATGATATGAAACTCCAGGAAGAAACACAATATCTCAAACAGGCAATGTAGCAAGTAATTTAAGTTTGTGTACAGCTAATGTAAGAAAAGTTTGAGGGTGCAGTACTTTCTGCCAAGTGATACTTCAGAAGGAGGCATTATAACAGCACAACCCACACATACAGTATTATAGGATTTAGTCAAATCTGTCAGTGATGTTTCCTTAATGATATTCTCTCTTTTGTAAGTGATACAGCTACTGGAACTATCACATAATGTTCACGGTAATAGCTTTTGGAATTAAATTCTACTTTTTGTTCGTTAGTGTTTGGTTACGATAAATAAAACGGTGTTCGATTGAAATGACAAAAGCATAACACAGTCCTCATTGGAAGTGTGATTTAATTGTGGCAATTTAAAAGTGTAAGGTATTATAATATTCTAAAGCTGGTTGAACATGTGAGGCATTAGAAGTGTGAGTTTTTCTTTCATATACTATCATCACTGGTCTGGTTCGCCCACTGCTTTGGTGGTGGTCAGTCCCAATCTCACTAATGAGCTCGGAGGTAAAGCACACATGCAGCGAGAGGAAGCCTGATCTTGTTAGATAAGTGACACCAAGTATAAGTGAAGGGGACTACGAGCAGCGATAACTGTACAGTCTGGCATATGCCACATCAAAGTATGATGAGGCTCCTGCCACAACTCGTCACATCACTTCACTTTTGCTGTGCTGTTCCCACTTCACAGCTTAATTGAAGTGATTTCAGGTGTTTGGTTACACATGTGACAGACAGAACAGTGTCTTCGCTAAAAAATCAGTCACCTTCTACAAATATTCCCCCACAGCCGCCTCCAAGGCTGCTGCTACACTCAGATGAGAGGTAAGTGTGACACCTAGTGTCTCTCAAAGTAATAGCATCTGGTATTTAATACAGCCCTCAACAAAAAGGGGAACTGAATCACACACATGTGAATCAGTTAAAACAATACATAATTACAGCCTCTATCTTGGGTTCATCACAGCGATTTTAATAAATCTTCTTTTATGCAGTAGCACGCACATTCAGTGATTAAATTATTCACAAACCAACCTAAATTCCATATATACTTGACCTCATTTGTGCTTTCCCAAAGCACACCATGAGGAAATCACTTTGTCATGTGCAGCGATGGCAACTAAAATATCTTGCACATGCCACTTACAGCTATAAATCCTGAGGCCAAAGTCAACAGGGGGTTAAGGAGTTTCTGCGCTCGACGTTCTTGGCAGCTGAAGGCACTACTCCATATTGAAGTCAGATGAAGCCAAGTGTCCTCAGACTCTCTGGTGGAGGGTGAAAACACCCTATCTGGAGAGATTGTTTTCACAGTATGACGAAAACTAATTACAAGCAATAAATTAATTTCACGCTACTGCTTTAGAATTAATTGCATCTTTACAGAAGTGACTGGAAGTGATGGCTCAAGCAGCTCTGATAAGGATGGACACACAAAGTGGTCTATTGAATTATGCGGCTTATCAGTGCTATTATTGCTTCACATTGGGATGCATTTGATAAAACCTAAAAAAAAACATTATCTAAAGGCTTTCATTTGTTGTCATTTTAATTGCTGCTGAGGTATTTTTGTCATGCAGCTCCCTTGGCACACACCATATGTTAGGACAGCATGTTGTTTTGTGTAGAAGGCCATTACGGAAATGTTTCTTTTGGGCTGTGTTTTTTTTTTTTTACATGAAAATGTGTGAAAATGTAATCCACTGCGGTAAATGAGTGAGGCAGAATGGTGTTTTGTGATATAAGATCAACGGCTGTCATATCAAACTCTTCCCTCCCTGCTTCTCAGTTTGAACTTAGTTGATAGATTTCACACTCACTGAGTTGTAAGCGCCTATAAATAAACTGTGCCAATTGATTTTGCTGTTCAAGCAACGTTCACTCCCATGCTTCAATGCTAAGTCATCTCTGCGAGCAGCTCCTTAGTCAGACGTAAGAGCTAAACAGAGAGCATGACTCCCTATAACCCACAGCATGTTCAGTTTCTTGGAAAAACATATGTAATTCCTCAGAAATGCATGTGTGCAGATTTCTAGATGACCAGCAATTAACAGAAGTGTTTAATTCTGCAGAGAATAGTAATTAAAAAGAAAAAGAAAAACACTTCACTGGTAAAATATGGGTAATAGAGCTGCTGTCTTTGCTCGGAGTGCCTTCTTTAGATATTTGGGTTAACTGCTTATTTTCATTATTTTGAGTTAAGTGACTTTTCAAGATTCTCCTAATTGGCCCCGGTGGGATTTTGAGCAAAAACCCTTGATGTTCACATCTCGTTCACATCCTCCCATAATTGTGACAGTATTATTTTAATCTGTGCTGATAATATTGTTGTATTTTTAACAAGATTCCGGTGTTTGATCATAGCAAGAGACCGGTTTCAGTCCAGGAATTAATTTCCCCCTCTTTTTCAGTTCGCTGCTGTCATATTTGATCCTCATCACCGTAGTCACATGACAGATGGTCTTTTCTAGACCTTCTGATTACGTTTCCAGCCCTCAGCTTCATTTGTAATTCATCACAAAGACGCATGATTTGAATGGCAGCAACAAAAGATGGCGAAATGTTCAGGAGCACTAATGGTGTTTTATATTGTCTATAAATTAATAATAGTCAGGCGAAGTGGAATAAGATCAAGAACTCAGGAGGGATTTCAATACAATTGTTCTACTGTATCATTTATTTATGGAGGTGTGTGGGTAATACAGTATCTTACAATGTTAAACCTGTTAATAATTCATTCAAAGTTAATTTGATTGGACCCTTCCGCAGATTTCCTGTTCCTGAACAAATGTGGCCAATTAAGTTTTTAACTGTTGACTAAATTGAGCAGGTAAGAATTATTATACAGTAAAACTTCCTGGCAACAAGTAAAACCACTGTTGGCATGGAGAGGAGTTAATAATTACAGGAAAGGCAGAACACCGCAAGTGCCCCACCTTGATCTGCAGAAGACTGGAGGCAAACATTAGCTAAGGGTAGAAGAGTTTGGCTGTGTGGTGACACTGTGCCATCCACATTGTGCAAGCTCAGAGTGCCGCACCTAGTAAATCATTCACCACAGTACACAAACACAGAACACAATGAGCAGCTGTCTGTGCTCTAAAATTCACTTCTATCTTCCTGCAAAGAACAGAGCCAAAACAGCACAATGGAATGTGTTTGTTTGTTTATTTTACAACGTAATGTTCATTTACAAAAAAGCATGCTGTAACATGGGATCCAAGCTGTGAGCAGAGTCTTTAGTGCTTCTAGGTGTTACAGTTCACTTTATGTTCATAGCATGTTCAAAAGCAAATGTATTCTTGAAATCGTATTTGAAATTACAGGTCATTTAAGTTAAACTTAGAAAAAACTACATCAGCTACAGTAGAAAAATTCAACATGAGAAACGTTCTTTATTGTTCATGCATAATTACAGCTTTAATAGCCTATTATACACACGTGGGAACTTCAAATCCCCTTTAATTAGCAAGTTCACTGGAATCTTTCTGAATCATTTCGCTTTGCTTGTATCAAGCCAGAATTGTATTCAGGCAGTTGCAGGCAGTGTCAGTAACACCTCACCCCTCCCATTCACGCCCTTGTGCTGACTTTCACAGGATTACTGTCAGAATGTCGCAATAACCTCACTGACAGTAGGGCTGCAACTACGCCCAGTTGACGGTCAGAAGCTGCATTGGAATGTGTTTGCGCAGAAAATTACTGCATGGTTTGAAAAAACGCTATAAGACAATGGACATTATTGTTTAAGACAGAATAATAAGCACGTCTTTTTAAAGGAAATATTGCCATGTGAAATACGTCCGTGGCAGTTGTATTAGACTTATTTATTTGATCTTTTTTTTTACAAATATAATACAATTTTAAAAACTGTAAACATTTTTTTAAACTAAATCAGCCACATGATTGCAAAACTGTATTATTTACTGTGAATTTAAAAAATACCCAAAATTGTTACCAACCCATAAAAAACCCTTCAGCCCGCCTCAAAAACCTGTATGAACCTGCAAAACTAAGACTCGAAAAGCAAACAACATATTAATACACAGTAATACACAACACACAGTATGTACAACTAATAGCATCCATATAGTTTTTCAGTGCAAAAGACTTTTACCAAAAAGCAGCAAAACACTAAAACAACAAAAAGCGACAACAGCATTGCACACACACTCACACCACCCACTAGCTCTTTTTCTCATTCATGTTCAGGGGCATACCAAGCACTCACATCAGAGGCCTCTACATCCTGTACAGCAAAAAGTAAACACTAATATTCTTAAGTGTCATTGTTCATGACTTTCTGCAGACGTGTGCGAGAGTTTTGAACTTTGGCCCGAGTGTGTTTAGAAAGTCAAGGTTATCGCCGTCGCCAACGTCACTGCAGCATCCCACGGAGCCGGCAGCAGAGCCCGCCCCCTCGTAGCCGTATGAGTGGATGATGTCGTCCGCATATCGCGTGTCCTCCTCTGTTCCCATGTATCCCAGCTTCTGCAAAACAATGTGAATGGAAGAGGAAGTGTGTTATTACTTGGACTAAGCCTGGACGATGGGAGGGGGAGATACTGCACCATGTGATAATACAAGGCTGCTCAGGATATGACTGGCAGTCCGATATTACACAGCGAACAAACAACTCGGCAACAAGTTGGAAAAATAATATTTCTCACCAAGAAATATTAAAGTTTACAGAGGATACTATCGCGGCTGAGAGAACAAGATTATATTACACATGAGAGTTACCTAAGCTCTAACAGATAACAAAGAAGTTTATTAAACCTCAGAGAATAAAAGGTGTTCACATCTGGATACATTCTGCTTCTCTCTCCCACATTGTGTGTTAACTTCCACTCATAGGCATGTTTTTCTTGTATTAAAATGATAAATATATAAATATAAGTGAAATTACCTGGTTTAGGTAGTGGCCATTTGTTTGCCAGGTCTGAAGAAAAGCTGAGTCCTGGACAAGTTGTCTGTTGTCAAAGTTCACCGCGCTGCCAAGAAGCTGACCTCCGTACTGAGCATCATACTGGCTATCGTACTGGCCAGAATAGAACTCTTGCATATTAGATGTGGAAACACCACCCTTAGAAATCGCATTCTCATGTATGCTATTGCCTCCCATTGTGCTCGAGCTCTTGTTCCCTGGCCATCCTGGATTCAGCATAACATTATTACTATCCCCCTTTGCTACTGGTTCAAATGGGGGAACAATGAGACTGGAATCCTGGAAAGCAAAACAAAAACAGGCAATCAGGCAAAACTCACAAAAATAAAGCAAAGGGGCTTAAAGTTAAAATAACAAACAGGTTTGTTTATGGGGACTATAAGCCTAGGAGTGCTTTCATTATAATGTCCTTACCACTTCGTCCCCTGGGGCCTCAGTGTTTGATTTGAGCAGGATTCCACCACTTTCTCCTGCATCATCAAGTTGCACTTTCTCCATCTTTGTCAAGCAGAAAAATGCAAGAAGTAGAACTGCAATAACAAAGTAAGTATGTTAGAAATTAGTTCCAAGAGGACTGCATATTTGTAATAATGTAACGCTTTATGTGTGGTAGGCATCACAAGACTGAACCTCATGGCATTATACCCTGTAGAATACTATGATATATGTCACTGCTCTGTTTCCAATATACGATGAATGAGCTATAAGAAAACCTTCACTCTTCCCACAGTTCTACACAAGTCAGAGCACAAAATCCCTTTTTTTTTTTTGCCTTGTTGCATTATCTACACAGTGTAGTCTGTACTATTCTGTTGGCAAGATTATAGTAGTGGGGGACTCACAGAGCAGTAGGAGGAGGGCCAGAGGCAACAGCAAAGCCAGTACACCCAGTCCCCCTAATGACACAGAGCGATCCTTGGCCAAGCAGACTCCATTCCTGCACTGGCAGATCCTTACGTTCACCGTCTGTTTTCTACCATATCCCTGCAGATCTGTAACCATCATGGGAACTTTGTATATCCCTGTAGGAAGCTCTTTCATCTGCTTCAATGTACATGCTGTGACTAAGGAGAAAACAAATTGTGAAGAGACGTTTAGAAAAAAGGAGCAAAACAATGTGAGGAATAATTGACATTTGAAGTTAATGTTGGAGGACAGATCTGATGACTTTAACAGAGAAATAAAACATGTAATTTTGTATTTGTGTGTTTGAAAGTGGCTGATTTTAGAATGTACTTATTTACGGTTTATCTGAGAAGGACAGCTACAGTACACATAGATAAACTGACAACAGCTATCCACTACAAGTAATATAGTGTCAAAACAGATAACGTACAATAAGATACCATAACACTACATAAATACATAATAAATAAAATAGAGCAGAATTAAACTGCTTGTAGACCCAGTGTTTTTACTATCTATACATTCCCCTTCATCAAAAATCCACACCTCATCAATACACTCATAAAACATGTTGTGCTATCTAATAGGTACTAATCAATACAAGAGATAGGTTTGCCACACTTTAAAAACAGTATCAGCATTACATAGTTTGTCCACCAGGGAGCACAAGTCTGTTTTTTAACTGTCCTTTTCACTATATACAATTAAAAAAAAAAGCAAAATTGGATTTTAGATGTAAGAACATGGTTATGTTTTGCATTTATACTTAAAATGAGTATCTTCCTCTTGCTTGTTCTAACGGGCCAGAAGTGCTACTCTGACATTTTGTGTTGAAGCTATATTTACACTAGCATACATGCTGGGATGCACAAGACTTGGATTATGTTGTTTATTAGCTGGACTGTCTCCATGAAACACTGTAACTGCTGTAACTTTCATATTTCATTTCAAAGACACTCCTTAACTTAGTTCAAATGTGTGCAAATACAAACCACCTACCATTTAGTGCTGTCACAGACCATTTGTCATCGTTGTCAGAGGGCAAGGCAAAGGAGAAAGGGGAAGATAAGGGAGGCTGGTCTTTGTCTTCAGCAACAACCACGACGGAGCCGAGCTGTCCTTCCACCTCACACAACACCAGGTCACTGGTGGGGAGCTCTGGCATGTTGTCGTTGATATCCTCCACCTGAATGATGACGGTTCCTGTTCCTGTCTTGGAACCTGAAACACACAAGAAGGGTTGGTTCACACGTAGGACGGATGTGGGCATGTCGGTACATGGGCACAACAAGACAGACTATTTTAACTGCATTCACTTTGATGCCAGTTGGAAATCTCAAATCTTGACAAGTACTGGGATGTGAGCCCAAATTTTACCACCACACAAGAGAGCATGAGTCACTGTAAATGACTAGTCATACCATATCTTGTAAACAGGTGTTCTCAGGTAAAACAATGCCAGGGCTGTATGTTCTGGCTGATCCCATTGAAGGTGGGGCTGGTATTGGTAATAACCTTCGACTGGCCTAACACCACAACCAAAAGGCATGCCGGTGACAAAACATCTGTTCTATGGTGATTTCACACACAGACTAGACACTTTCCAAAACTGTCTCTGTTGTGTTTGGCAAATATCCATCAGGTAATGTGTGGGTAAAGAACAAACAAACTGCGCAGTGTTGAAGGTTAGGCTTTCTTTATCGTATGGTGATAAGGCTGAGCACAGTTACTGAAGACCAGGAGATAGCTTTGATGTTATTTTCTGTATGGTTTGTAGAAGCCATTAAGCATACACCATTCACAAGCAACTTACTAGCATCAACTGCCTTCACGGTGATGTTGTAAATTCCATCCTTGACGAAATGTGACTCTCTGTCAATTGTGTTTGCAACCCTCAGCTCTCCGGTATTTTTGTCGAAATTGATCCATGAGGCTGGGTCTGAAGTCTTGTAATACCTGAGGCACAGTGGGAAAAAAGTACTTGTGTGTTACTAGCCTCCTTGGTTTTGCAGTCAAAGTCTGCCCTCCAGTGTTTAAGAGAAGTAACATAGACATGAGTTGGAGTCTTGAGAATTAGCTGCAATTGCGTCTGTTATTTTATCACAGGAGAGAATTATTTTTTTTAAAAACACATTTAAAGAAGACTGATTACTTGATGCCGTCGCTGCTCTTGGTCTCAGGATCTACAGCTGAGTAAGTTCCAATCACTGTGCCATTTGCTGTGTTCTCTTTGACAGTGAAGCGGACAGTAGGAGCACTGAATTGTGGGCCTTCATCGACATCGGTGACAGCAACTTCCACAGGGATGGACATCCACTTGGCATCGGTGCCATTCAGCTCAGCCTCATTTTGTGCCGAAATCTCAAGCTTTACATTTTTGTTGAGTTCATAATCTAAGGGCTGGAGAATAGACAGGCATAAAAGAAGTCAACACAAATCTGTTGTTATATGCGTCAAGACAGCATCTGAATCATATTAAATATTATTATGAATACTGCTAATCAACAATAATAATAGCTTTAATGTGAAAGCACACTCACCTTTGTGACGTACAGAAGCCCTTCATTTGTTTTGGGGTCAGTATCAATCCTGAAGTTTCCATTTTCATTTCCTTTGGTGATGACAAACTTCGAAATCCAGTTGGGTGTGTTTATTAAATCTTTATCTTCGACGGGAATTCGAAGGATAAGTTTTTCGCCTTGATTTTCTTGCACACTGACATCATACTAAAGAAATTGAAAGATGTGTTTTTTTTAATTAGACAACAAATCTTGTCTATATTTATAAAACCCTGTTACGATTCATTACAGACATCATGTCAAGTCCACTTACAGATGATTTCGAGAAAGTCGGTGGGTTGTCGTTGATATCAGTCAGTGTAATTGTTGCTGTTGCAGTATTGGACAGACCTTTTGCATCACCGCCCAAGTCTTTGATTTGTACAGTCACCATATGCTGGGCTTTTACCTTAAAAGTAAATGTGACAGAATTGTATGAGAAAAAAGCTAAAATTAAGAACAAGACCAATCACTTAAGTAATTTCATTTCTAAGTAAATATAGTAAATCCTTAACACAACAATGGCAGGGCTCACCTCTCTGTCAAGGGTGTTAGTTGCTGTGGTGATGACACCTGTAGCTCCATCGATAGTAAACAGGTCTGATCCAGTCAAGAGCATATACTTGATCAAAACATGTTTGGACCCTGGTTCGTCTCTGTCTGTAGCAAGCACCTTTCCAACCGTTGTCCCTGAGATGTAAATAATGATAATTTAGAGCCCTTTACACTGATGGTCACACACTGCAGGATTATTGTAGTAATGTATTTCATGTTCCTCACCTGCTGCGCATCGTTCTTGCACAGTAAACTGTAGTGGGGCTGCGAATTGTGGAGCGTTGTCATTCACATCATCCACCTTTATTTCGATGGGCAAAGGTTCGTCTGTTGGCTGATGTGTACGTACGTCAAAGACACTAACCAATACCTGTAGAAATAAGAAGAAGAAAAACACCCATTGTACAAGGTTAACACGCAAAATGTATATCAAACCATTTCATGTGTTTTCAGTGTCAGATTAGTCATTTAAAGTGCCTTTCAACATCTGTTTTCTTGAGTCAAATCATCCAGTAAACAAACATACCTACTAGAGAAGCAAAACCTTTAAATAACCAGGTGACTAAAGATTAATCAGCAACTATTTCAATAATTAATAATCACTTTAGCCATTCTTTAAGAGAATTTTCCAAACATTACTGTACATAGTTGTAACTACGCAATTATTAGCTTTTTTTGTTTTATGTGGCAGTAAACTGAACTTCTTCTAGACTGTGGTCTTAGAAAAATTTAAATGTGCATTCTTCATTTTTATGACATTTTATAGGCCAAAAGATTCATGTATAAGGAAATAACTGTTTGTTTGCAGGTCTTTTTCACACTTACTCTAAATATTGGAAACTCCTCACGATCCACTGCTCGGTGCACAGTCAACATCCCAGTGTCACGGTCGAGAGTGAATACATTAGCTGGATACTCATTGACTCCAGGTCCGCTGAGGGTGTAGTAAACATTGAACTTGGCTTCCGAATCTGATACGATCTACAGCAGAAACCAGATAAATTCACACTTAATCAAGTAAACAAACACAAAAAAGAACAAGTCTGTTGTTCAGAACCCACGTATCAGAGTTAAAACAACAGCTTGTTAGAGCCTGCAGTGTTATGCAATGGAATGAGGTGGAAAAACGTGACGGCATCAATCTAGTCTGATAATCGGTTCATTCAAGTAAAAAAACAGATCAAATTAAGCTTATGTAATAAACAGGTGTGTCAGAGTGTGTGCAGTGAGAGAAGAAAGTGCACAAGAAAAAACATGAAAAGAAGATGTGAGGATTTGTATTGCCAAATAAGATTTGTGTGTATAAAGTTTCAAAAGTTTAAAATTACCGTTTCAATTTCATGCGGAAACGGTCCTTTGTCATTTTCCAGTATGTTGAAGGGTGGAGGACTCCAGCGTCTTTTGGAGCGCTTCAGGAAGCCTTGGCCAGCCTTTGGTGACATGCAAACAATTAGGAAATGTTAAAAAGGCCCATTTACCTGTAAATAAGTTATAATACACTATAAAAAAAAGAGCCTATTCCTACCACTTAATTTAACACATGATTGCATAATAAAAAACATTATAAGTTAATGATATAGATAAACCTTTCAAAAACAACTGATGAGTTGAACTGTCATAATAATGTTGGTAATCAACTAAATATTGTGTGTTTAAACTCAAAATTCTGTGTTGGTTGATTTAACACTAAATTCAAGTTGAGGTATAAAATTGGCTTGATAAACTTATTCTTCTTCACCTTGAGTTCAAGTCCCCCTGACCCCTGTACCCACTCAGCATACCTAAACAATTTATGACGGTGTGTTAGAGGGACTGTAGGCTTAACAAATATAATACCAAAAACATTCGGGTGAGTATCATTTCTTTTACAAATAAATTATAATAAAGCAATGAATTTGGGAATATTTTCAATTGCGATATGAGCAATAGTGAACTCATGTAAGGAGGTTAGGCTACACCTGCTAATACAGTTGATGGAATACGTTGTACGAGTGCATGTGGCTAATGCTAACCATATTTAGCAGTGAAATGTGACATTCCTTTCAGTTTAACATACTAGTGGATAACACTGATAAAGTTTAACTTTATAAATCTACTCAGCATGAGAGGGCTATGTAAGAAACACTAGCTTGATATAAGCTAGTAACAACCTTTACAGTTTGCTAATTAGCCCATCTTATTGACTAGTCTTTTCAAGTTTTAGCTGACCTTTATGGAAATGGCATATATACTGTACTTGAGTACATTACAGTTACATTTATTGTAAATAATGTGGGAGTATTAGCTGGAACAACTTAATTTTTATGAGTAAATAAAACTTGCTAGCAATCATTAAGTACATGCTAAATAGCAACAGCTTTGCAGAGGACAAGTTAATTCCTCTGACTTAATGGAGTTTGTTGGTTGAACATAAAAGAAGCTGCCATAACTCAAAAAAGCAGAAGCAAACATCATATTTTAGACGTCTTACATGTCTCTTGATCAGTGTGTTGTAGACCAGGTGGACTTTCATCTCACTTCTCAGCCCATTGTTGTGCAGAGCCCACACAGAAAATGTCCGCCCTGCTGCTGTCACAGGAGCTGAAGCTACTATCAGTCCATTAGCAGTTACTGTGAAACTGGGATCACTCGTGATAAATCCGCTACAGTTGGAAACGTCAACTGAAAAGTTTAAAAACAAGAAGTTAGAAAGCAAAACGTGAGTAGAGGGAAATAATTATAGTACAAAAGTATAAAAACGTTTCCGTGTGGAGTTAATAATACAGATAATAATGAAGTACCTCTTGAGATTTCTTGTTCAGCCTTAACAGTTTTTGGCACCAGTACGTGAAGGGAGCTCGGTACGGAACACGACTCCACACCGGACACGACCTACCGGAGAAAGTGGGGCTTACAGTGAGTTTCAAACGGACCTGTCGTACTTTAAGTTAACCATTCATCCTCTTTAACAGCAAAACTGACAAAAGCTAGAACCTTAATAGTCTCAAGTACATTTAAAGTAATAATAAAGTGTGTAAATGATGCGTTTACTTGTATAACACTTATCAGAAACAGCGTTACAAGCTAGTTTACAACAAATACAAAACAAAAAACAATAAGACAGCCAAAAAAAATAGCAAATTTTTTTTAAGTTCTAGTAAAGAGTGCCTGGAAAAGAAACTGGAAGCACTTACCAACAAGAGGCAAATGTTGAAAATGAAAACATTCGCCATTTTTTTTTAGTTTTGGACGCACTTCGTCTCGGTCCCTGAGGAGAAAAAGAGTGAAGTTGGTGGTTTCTGAGAGTGAAAGGTGATCGAGCTGATGGATGTGTGTCTGTGCCTCCACTTGTGCTCTAAAATGCCGACGTTATTGTGAGCTGCTGGGTCTGTCGCTCCGCTGGTTGTGAGTCAGAGACACACCTCGGCCCGACACACCCAGAGTAACCTCCCCGGGAGGGATCAGCAGAGATCACCTTTGGGCTGTACTGTGTAGACTCAGTATTCTTCTGAGCACGCCCGCTACAAAGTTGGCACCTAGGCATGTATTTTTTCCTGCCAGCAGGGGGAAACATTGCTTTAATCTGCCAGAAAGCTGCAAGACAACAAAAGAAAGCCCCTCTACAAAGTTATATGAGATCCAAATGCATATAAAAACAATAACACACTTTTCAACTCCATATAAATCAATTACATGGATTTCTGTAAAAGCAGATGTTTCATAAATAACCTTTTATTCTTTGCATCTACTCTTGGATCCATGCTTATTTTACAACACCTCGCCCAGGTTAACACAGAGGTTGACCCCTGCTCGCTCCTCCTCGCTCCTCTGCAGCTCTACTGAAGCATTTCTGGATTCTCCTCGCTCAATGCCACAGGAATGTGAGCTGAGTGGAGCCTGGTCGTTGGGGGAGGCAGAGATCCCACATAGCAGAGCGCTCGCTATCTCTATAAACTGCTGATAAAAAAAAGTGAGAGCTGTCAGAGCCACAAACACTGAGGCCTTGTGTCACTTATTATTAAAGTATGTCCCCGTTTTGGATCCACTGCAATGGACAGACCAAGTTTCAAAAGCGCCACAGGAAGTCCAGGCTGTGTGGGGTTGCAACAGGAAAGGTGAGAAAAATGTCAGGAAGACGCTGTGAGTCATGGGCGTGGACATAATGAAAGGGTTTGGATCTGGGAGTCTTTAGCAGCGAATACAAAACAGACTCAGCAAAAGAAAACATCTTGTGTGAGTCCTCAAACTAAAATGAAAGTTAATTATCATACTCAGGCTCGTGTGTGTGCACAGAATAAACAGCACAGGGAGGTTTGTGTAGAACAAACCCATTATGCTTCTGCTTTTCGGTGACACCACGTCTGACCTCTCCCTGTGATAAAATTAGTCAGAACAGACGTCTTTTAGTAAATGTAAATCCCCAGCTTTCTGCTGATTAGTGATACATTTCACTGGAAGACTCTTGAGCCATATTGCCAAACAAAGGACTGACACAAAAAGCTTCTACATCAATAAAAACATGACTTTGTGCAGTTCATTATGTACTAGATTATGGTGTGCTGCTTTTCTCAGTAGTTTGAACAAACCTGTTTACTAATTGTGATTTTTTTTATCGTACTGGATGTACAGACATGACAATAAACTGTTCCATCACAATGCCGCATGCATGCCAGAGGGCTGATACGGAATGTTTAGAGACACCAAATTATTAACCGCGCATGAACGTTTATGGCATTGACAGACATATCCCTGAGGTAAGGAAGTTTCAGGGTGCATCTCAACGCAGCTACCCAACCCAGTGCTCCACGCCCTTTGGATGAAAGCCAAATGAACGGCAGAGAGAGGTATTTGCGTCATGTGATCGCCCGTATTAATGTGACTCAATGGGGGTGTTTTTTTGAACAACTGTTGTGATTAGTGTATATTTTGTCATACAGTAACTGACGTGTGTAATGCCGCAATGCCAAATCACTCAGTTCCCAGGAACAGTCACTTGTTTCCACTCACAGTTGTCACACAGTACAGTTTACATGGAGACTAATGCATTTTAGGGGCAGTGGTGGCCTAGTGGTTTGTGAAGCGAACATGTAACCAGTTGGTTGCCGGTTCAAGCCCCCGGACTGGCAAGAGGCTGAGGTGGGAAAGTGAAATCCACCAATGTGAGCCCTTGAGCAAGGCCCTTAACCCCTGACTGCTCCCCAGGTGCTGTACTGCGGCAGCCCACTGCTCCTAGTATGTATAGTTAAGGTTAACTTTGAATAGGATGGGCCAAAATACAGATCAATAAAGATTAGATGATTATAATTGTTATTATTATTATTGCAAGTAATGCCAATGATAATATACTGATTGACACTGCACATGTGCCCAAGCATGCACATTAACTTCTAATAGTAGATGGATTTCTGAGGCAACATTATCTCTATCCGTGTTTCTCTGGACTCCTCCATTATCCTCCAGAGGCGGTTTGGTCACTCAAACTGGACAAACATGCGACACACCCAGCTCCTGCAACATTTTTTTACTCAAACAAACCCACTCTGCTGCATTTGAAAGGACATTTTTTTGTAGTTGTCATTGGTGAATCTCTTTTCAACTCACTTACAGAGATTCTGGAAAGAAAAAGTTGGCAGCTTTAGTCTAATCCTACTGAAGCGTATTGCATTCACTTGGGGGGGAAAAAAGCTCTGTTTTTTGGGGTAATTATTTCTGTTTTTCGGTGTAATTATTTTTTTCAGCCCTGTTTTTCGTGGTAATTTTTTTTCAGCCCTGTTTTTCGTGGTAATTTTTCAGCCCAGTGAATGCAATACGCTTCCATATAATCCACCTCCCACCTTTTTTTTTTTTTTATCACGTCTTTGCCATGCATCACATGGCGCCACCGAAACCACCCATTGGGCCTAATGCTCCCTGTGTTCTCAGATGCTGACTAAGCCAATGGACTACTGAAAAAAATGCAACCACCCTGAATGAGTAAAAAAAAGAATGACACAAAGGTTGCTGAATTCCATCCAAATGTGTTATTACTCTCAGACAAGTACACTGTAATTCCTTTGAAACCTGAAACGCCCAGTCAGACAAGATAAGGCTGACATCATGTTTGCTCTCTCTCTCTCTCTCTCACACACATACACCTTTGACCAGAGAGTAAAAGTTTCGTGTATCTTGGCAACGCCAACTCTCATTATGCCAACATGCATGTCTTTTTTTTTTTTTATCTCAATTTCCCTGTAAAGCAAACACAACCCAGTGTGCAACAAAGTGATTATTGTAGTGAACCCTGGTGAGCTTCTTGGGGAATTTCACATGCACTGGTGAAGTTTGACACATGAGTGAGAAAACATTGGTCAGTCCAGTAGGTTATTAAGGTGAATATCAGAATCATAGATAAAAAAAAATCTGGATTTAACCCTGCAAGGTGAAGTTGTAGATGGTTTCTCATTATAGTTTCATCCTTAAAAGACCTTCTTCCAGACATTGCAATCAAGATGTGTTTAGATAAAGCACTTGTCTGTCTGGTTTGGACTCATCTTGCAGCTCTGTCTGGAATTCTTACCTGGATTTTCGCCCAGACAATAGGCTGCACCTAAATATTACCGCTAAGCAGTGGACATGGCAACGGCGCTTCCCTCCGCCTGTTATCACAAATAGCTTATCAAGCTGAGGGGAGGGACCGCCCATCGCTGTAAAAACTTCTTCCTACCCCTTCCAAAGGGTCAAAGTCTGTAAGAAACCAACAATAGGCTGCAGATAGAGTCAAACGGAGGCGATTTCACATCAACCGGAGGATTGGAAACTTTCTCTTTTTTATTCCAACTTTCCAAACCGATGGCTCCTCTGCTGAAATGCAGCCTTTTGATTCTGCTGGCGTCTCTTCCAACTGTGAGTACACGGTTTTTTATTTTTCCATTTTGTGATCTTTGTCCACTGTAGTGAAGCGGGTCTGTAACAGGTGTGGCTCCACGGTAGCTGAAGCTGGTATGTGTTTTAGCGGATGGGATTGTTAAACCAGCGGGTATGGAGACAAAAAGAAAAATGCGCAGTCTCCATATTACGCACACCGTCACGCCTCATTCCTCTTATTTCTCTTGTGCTTTCTCTAGAAGTAGCGGATCAGAGTAAAAATGAAGGGTCTCTAAGTTGTGATCAGATCCAAGTATGAGGCTGACAAATTCTCAAATTAGTGGAGGTTTAAAGTAGGAAGTATTATAGATGAGTGTATTTGACAGTCAAATGTTTGTGAGCAGTGTCCTTCAACACAAGGTGACACTGCACACTTGTTTATATGTTTGATTACCCATAATAACAATTAAATGAGCCATTTGCTGTGAGCACACATTTAGTTGTTTTGTTTGTTAACTTATTTTACTCTGGCATCTCCAAAAGAACACACATCTCCTGGTGTAAATGAAATCATGTGTTCTACTGCCACTTGAGCCAGAAGCCACACGTTTTTGTAATCATAATAATCTAACCTTTATTGATCCCACTGAGGAAATTCCATCTCTGCATTTGACCCATCCTATTCAAAGTTACATGTGTAAATAATGTGTTTTCCCACTTTCCTCTTTGTTTACCAGCAGCTTGTTCCTGTGGGGGCAGAAGGAAACTTACAGAGGCACAAGAGAGAGTGGATCGTCGCTCCCAGACAGCTAAAGGAGAACCATGATTACACCGGCCTGGCATTCATTGCTAGAGTGTGTACTTCTTTTCTCTGACTTTATTTAAACTATCTTAACTCTTCATTTCATTTTTCTTAAAAAAAAAAAAACCCACGTTTGCACAATGTTCCACCTCATTGGGTTCATCCTCATACTTTTGCTCTTTCAAAACCCATCTTAGACCCGTACGTGCAACAGCCACTCAGACACAGACTTTGGCAGGCTTCCATGTTCATAATGAGTCAGTTCATGAGACATTACATGATGACAAAAGTGTCTTAGTTGAAATGCGTAGTCACTAACACCTCCATGTGATGCTCTAAAACATGTCCGATTCCATATTGCAGCTGAACGATGCTTTAACTTTTGTTATTCAAGCCATCTGTAATAGTTGTAGATTAAGAGTTAGTGATTGTCATCCATGCTTTTAAGAGTTTGGATGACAAACTGTGTGCTTGTGTATATTATTTTAAATACCATTTCCTTGTAATGTGAAGATTACCAAATGGATTCATTCTGTGATTGTACATTTGCATTTCAGATTCGCTCTGATAAGGAGAACTACACAAAGATAACCTACTCTCTGTCGGGGCCTGGTGTTGACCAGCCACCTGTCGGTCAGTTTCGTGTCGACCCTAACACTGGTTATGTGAAAATCTTAACCACTCTGGACCGAGAGAAGATCCCCCTCTACATTGTAAGAACACTTTAAAATCCTATTTCTCTGAAGTCATAAGTTGTGAAGTGAAGTAATGATAATATGTATTTTGGGTTGTTTTTAGTTGACAGGAAAAGCAGCATTCCAGAACGGCACCCCGGCTGAAAAGGATATTGAGCTTAAAATCACTGTCCTGGATGAGAATGACAACCCACCAGTCATTGTAGCGCAGCAAGTCGGCTTTGTGGAAGAACACAGCGCAGAGGGTATGTAAAGCTCTGCAGTGTATTTGTGATGTGGTTTAAGGAAACAAAAGTAAAATAAATAAAAGCTACCTTTTTTAAATTCACTTCCCTGATTTCTAGGTACTTTTGTCATGAAAGTGTTAGCCACTGACGCTGATAAAGAGGACACCATCAACTCCCAGATCTTTTACCGCATTAAGGAGGAGAGTAACAGAGCTGGGATATTCCACATAAACTGCCAGACTGGAGAGGTCATAGTTCAAAAGAGGATTCTAGATAGGGAGGTGAGTCGCTTTATTGCAGTTCATTTGTTGTTTTCTAATGCAGCCAATTCTACAGTAAATGTTATTATCCCCCCACATACATTTTCTATTATTTTGGTCAGTAGTAGGCCATAAGGTCATACTTCTGATACATGTATGACCTTTAAACATGGTTTAGTCAAATTTGCATCACCACACCACACTAACATGTTCTGTTTTCCACCATGAATGATAATCCCCTGTTACTCACTGTAGTCAAAAAAGAAGATTTAAAAAAAAAACTAGAACCAATTATGACAAAGTTAAACTCATGTTAGTAGAGGGTTTACATGGAATTAAAAGCTAGGATCGATAACTAAGAGCACTGTCTGTCTGACCTTTTTGAGTGTTTTTTTTGTTTTGTTTTGTTAGGCACAAGCCTCATATAAGTTGGTTATTGAAGCATTTGACATGAATGGACTACCTGGAGGAAACGCAGGAAGTGGAGAAATCAAGATCCAACTTAAAGACATCAATGACAATATTCCAACCCTGGAACACGAATCGGTAAGTGTGACACATTCTTTCCTTTATTCTTTAATTGATATTTTTTTGATAACGTCTCACAGTAACTATTGTTCCAAAACAACTGTTAATTTGCATTTTATTTGCAGTATGAGGGGAGGGTAGAAGAGAACACTATCAATGTGGAAGTTATGAGGATAAAAGCCATCGACTTCGATCTGATTCACACTGACAACTGGCTGGCTGTATATAAAATCGTTTCCGGGAATGAGGGAGGCTATTTCAGTATCAAAACTGATGCTGCGACCAATGAGGGAATTATCATGATTAACAAGGTAAAAAGACTGTTGCATTATTTCGAATAATTGTAAAATGAAGAATGCGATTCATCCAGCGTGGTGAACATTAGACCGAAAGCTAACATAAGCTGTCCTGTGCATTGTCCATGAATCTGCAGGCCCTGGACTATGAGACACTGAAAGTGCTCAACTTGGAAATAGCGGTTGCCAACAAAGCAGAATACAACTTTGGCAGCGGGTCTATGCCACGGCCCATACCGGATAAATCCTACCCCATCAAAATCAATGTGGTCAATCAGAAGGAAGGCCCGCGTTTCCAACCAACCACCAAAGTGGTCACTATTTCTGAGGACCGCACATCCATCTCCCTCCACACAGTCATAGCTAATTACGCTGCTATTGACAGCGACACACTAAAGATTGCCACCAACGTGAGGTAAGATCACTTACAACAGGGTTAATGGTGTCACTAAACAGTAGATATATAGATGAATTCATCAATTTATATGAATTTTTGTCCTCACACACATGGATTTTTACCATTTTAGGTATGCAAAATTCCGTGACGTCGACAACTGGTTGATTATTGATGGACAGACAGGAGATATCAAGCTGAATAAATTCCCTGACCGAGAGTCCAAGTTCTTGATAAATGGAACATATTATGCCGAAATTATATGCATGACCAATGGTAAGTCCTGTGCATATGGAGGTGATCGCTATTCTGTTGTGAATTAAAGTAATGCACAATATATTAATATTACATCTCTCTTGTGATTGGCTTTCAGAGTCTCCCTCAAAAACTGCTACAGGGACCATAGCCATTCAGGTGGAGGACTTTAACGATGACTGTCCAAAACTGATCACTAAAACTCAGACTATGTGCCTCGAGGATAATGTGATCTATGCCACGGCCGTAGATGAAGATGAGTTCCCCAATTCAGTACCATTTGACTTCACTGTGATTCAAGAGAGCAGCAAAGGGAAGTGGACAGTGGAGCATCTTAATGGTACGGCCGACTTTTAAGACAGTTTTGTACAAATTCAGTATTCAACTCTAGCTTTAACACCAGACTGCAATGACATCAGTGTGTCTTATCTTTTGTGTTGTTCTTTTAATTGGTGTACATTTGTAAGAATACCAGGAACAAGTTACATCATTAAGCCTGCAGCAAATGATTCAAGATTTTAAGCTTCAAAACACTTAGCCAGGAGTGTTTTGCTGACAGAATAATTGCACTTAATCAAGTGTTTATCTCTTTTCCTGCCATGCCAAGTAAATGTCTGTTGTGGGAAAGGACTATCTCAATTGTATTGTGTATGTACAACGAAAGGAAGCTTCATCACATGTTGCAACTTTTTTTTTTTCATAACTTGTACAGCAAAATTTAAAATGTGGGCCATGTCTTTTTTCAGAAACCACAGCCATTCTGCGAGACCAAGCCAACTTGTGGCCCGGCACCTACAAAGTGGCAGTGGAGATCAAGGACCAGCAAGGGAAGTCCTGTGCTGCTGCTCAGATAATCGATGTAATGGTGTGTACTTGCCTAGAAAACACTAAAGCCTGTGTGTCGCGAAGTGGAACAACTGCTCGTTTTGGAGCCGCAGGTATCCTGCTGCTGCTGCTGGGACTGCTGTTGCTGCTGTGTGAGTAGAGCCATCAGTCACTTCTCACTCTCTCTGGTTGATTGTTTAGATAGGAACTGTTAACTTTCCCTCACAAGGTTGCCTAACCCAACATGCTGTAGCGTGTTTAGACAGACTGATTATCGAGTCACGGGCAGTTTTTGAAAGAGTTGGATCCAGCTAGCATTACAAAGTTATTAGGTTTAAGTTAAATCCACTCAGTGAATGAAAGTAATGCTATAACTGATGATTGGATTTCATTTGACTTGAGCAGTATACTTTTAGAGGTGCTCCTTCTGATGTAGTGTTTAATGTTTGTGCTTTTCAGTGCTTCCCCTTCTGCTGCTGTTCTGTCTCTGTGGAGGTCCAGCAGCTCTCGGTGATTTCAAGGCTATTCCGTTCGAAACGAAACAACACCTGATCTCATATCACACTGAGGGACAAGGGGAAGACAAGGTACTTTGATCAGTGTAGTCCTGACATATACCGTGTGACAATCGAAGTTTTACCAAAAAATTCTGCCTCTCTGACTGCATCTCTGCATGTTCTTTTTACAGGATATCCCTCTTATACATATGCCAGTAGAGGTTGATGGTGGCACAGTGAATGCCAGAGACGTCAACAACTATGGGGGTAGGGGACAGCCAGGAGGAGTGACTGACTTAGGAGGTGCAGCAGGTGGAGGAGCAGCCATAGGCCAATTTATAAACACATCCACTTTGAATACAGAGAATATTCAAATGTACAGCAGATACAGGCACTTCAGTGGGCATGAGGAGATGGACCACATGGGTGCGGGGATGATGACAGGACAAGACCTCACTCTCTCCCATTACAGAGGTGGGGTCTTCAGTGGGATGGCTCTATCCGATCAGTTCCTGGAGGAGTACTATTCAAGTGTGAGTATCTTCAAAGTTAACTGAAATCTCTAGTCTGATCCAATCCAGTTATATTATTCATCACACTAAAGGAGTAACTGTGATTTGCATTATTATATACTTGTTTTTATAACATAGTCAGTTTTCATCATACAGAATGTGAGGACAAGAAGCTGCATTATACTGAAATGTCACTGTTACTGAAGTCCTGTTCTGTCTTTACTTGTTTGTAGAAATCAGACCATGCTACCCAGCAATCACACCAGAAGGATGGTCTCCTGGTCTATGACTATGAGGGTCAAGAGTCCCTGGCAGGTTCTGTAGGCTGCTGCAGCCTCCTTGAAAACGATGATGATCTGTCCTTCCTTAACGACCTGGGGCCTAAATTCAAAACCCTGGCTGAGGTTTGTCAGGGATCAAGCTTGGTGACCGAGTCAGTGCACGCAGGAGTTTCTATCCCCCCAGTCAGACCGGTGTCTCCTATCAGGCCCTCCACCTCGACCCACACACATGTCCACACTCACACCGACACCATCAGGGACAGGGACCGCATCAACACCGTCAATACCTCCAATGTAGCTTCTGGATCCTCCACCTTCATCCATGAGGAGCGAATCACTGAGAGAGCCCAGGGCGCAGCAACTGTTCCCAGGGTACACGTTCAGGACAACATAGTGATTCCTAGTCAGACACTGCTCGTACAGCAGCCTGCTATGTACTATGCTGCTACGCCCATGTATGTGGTGGAGTCCAAGCCCCAAGTGATGCTTGTGGCGGGGGGCGCCCAGCAGGCGGTGGCTTCAGTAGGCCAAGTTGGGATGAGTCATGGGCTGATGCAAGTTGGGGGTCTGCAAGGTTCTCAGGGTGTAGTACTTGTTGATAGGCAAGTAGGGATGGGTGGAGCAACAGGGCAGGGAGCACAAGGCCTTACAAAGGGAACCCTCTCCAGGTCCAGACAAGTGTTGGTGGTGGAGAATAAATCCTCTACAGGAGGAGAGTATGATGCAGACTTAGCACAGGGCTTTATTCAGACAGGACAGAGCTCTGCAGAGCAGGGCTTTGAGGTCAGAGGTCAAGGTTTGCAGGTTAAAACTCAGAGTTTTTCACAGGGTTCATGCAGCTCTGCAGGGTCACATGAGGATCTTCTTCTGACAGCCACACCCAAGTTGCAAGGCAGCCAGAGAATGGTTGTGCAACATAAAAAGGTTTCAGTGACAGAGAGAAACATTGAGTCTAGTACAAGAGCATAAAGCAGCCCTTCTGCTTTGCCTATCCACAGATGCCACACTTGTTTTTACAGATTTGTAGATGGAAATATACTGCAGTATATAAATCTATTCATACAGACAGATAGATTTTTAAATTGTGGTAACACTAATAGAGTTTAGTCTGTTTGACTTAACGTGCAATACTGTGTGTCCTCAGTAGATAAAACGTGGTTTTGACTACAAAAGTGGCATAGCCATTATATGGATTTCAATTCAAATTCAGTGTAGAAAATGACTGACATTAATACCAAAAAGTGCATTCATTTCTTGTGCTACCTTTCAAAAGGAGGCTCTGTCAGCATTAGTTGAAAGATTATACAGCACAGTATTAGTGTTAGAAATATCAATGGGATAAATATTTTTAAAAGGCATTATATGATTTCTATCATTGCACCCCAGCTGAGGGAAAGCCAAAAAAAAGAATGAGAAAAACTGTTCTTTTCCTATGAATAACCAGTTTGCTTCCAATCTGAGCTCAAAAAGTACTTTATCTCTTTCAGGTACAAAAGTAGCGTAGCTTCAGGGGGAGTAACCAGCCACGATAAACAAAACACAGCTAAAACAGTCAAACCTGACGTGTATGCTTATCTGTCAAATAAAAAATGCAAATCTCTGACTTAACCCCCAAACCACAGAGATGCTGGAAGAAGCACAGAACAAACAGCTACACCTTCTCCTAGGGCAGCAATAAATATCGGATGCATGCATTCCCTTCCTATCCCAGCTCACTGCCTGCCAAATGACAGGAGACGCTGCTCTGGTTGCAACTAGCTATTTACGCCTGAAGGATGTATTTGGGAGAAATAACTTGTGAAATCAAACACCATCCGATTAAAGCCCCATAAACGAAATTCACCAGAAGCATCCACGTGCCAAAAAAGAATATGAGTAGGAAGACACAGTACGTATTGTGTTGTAACACTGAACAACTAGTGGGAGCATGTCTTTAAACTGTTGATGAAGCTTTTTCTTGAGTCTCAAGATAATTATACTGAAAGTGCAAAATGGATTTGTGTATATGGCTTAGGTTATTTGTATGGCTGTGTATGTGACAGTTAAAAATGTTCGTTAATGCTTTCAGTTAGTGCCAAAAATTACCAAGAGACTATGTAGGATTGCTTTCTGTACATCAATAACCATAATTATCATTCTTGAGAGGCACACAATTATTTTGACAGTGATGAAGGCAAAGGTAGATGCTACCTGACACTATTATGCTGCAATGTTCCATGTAGGCTTCCAACACTAGATTTAGTGCTGTAGTATGTCATGATTATAAAGGTGCTTGGTTTGCATTTGTTTAGCGATGCCAAAAAAATTTTTTAAGTGTGTTGAAGTTCGTTTTTACTGTAACTAATCAGGAGCTGCTTGTGAACTATGCAGAGTGTAGATAAATGCTGTTTACTTTAAACCTGTTTAAAACACGCTCCGCAGAAGAACCAAAGTCAAAGTGTTGGAATGCACCCAGAAGGGATTAGATAGTTTCTTTTTTTATTAGTAGATAAATAGTAATAAAAAACACTAATTATCCATAGTTGCACTCCATTTTGTTTATTTCTACAGAATATTTGTGTATGTCAAAGTCGTACTATAAGCAAAGTATTAATTCCAGAAGATTCAAGTGCCAAAGCTGTACAAATTGCGTACAATACCATGATGTTTGTTTTTTTTTTACTTGTGTATTTCGTTCCATAATTACCAGGTAGAGTTTTGTTGGTGTTTGTTTATATATATACTTGTGTGTGTGTGTGCGTGTGTTTGTGTAAAGGTGACATTGTTTGGGAATGTGGATGAGCAGAGTAACCAAATATGAGCTTTCCAAGCACTGAAAACATTTGGTGGAGTGACACTGTTTGATACTGCTGTTTTTGCTGTTGATAAATATGTTTTATTTTTCACGTCTAGTTTCTAATATGCTGTAAGAATTTAGCGGCACAGTACTAAAGCAGCATGATAATGAATTATTTTCCAAGTTTTGCACCTGCTTTGGAAATAAAATCGAACAGAAAGAAAGTGTCTGACGTGTTTGTTTGTTTTTTTATGATTTCACACATCATTTAACAGTTTAATATGCACAATTGTACAAATTATACATTTTCAGTTATTAATCACCTGCAAATTACATTGAAGCTCATATTGTTAAGAATCATTCATTAGAAATCAAACACTTTTATATGGCCCCACCCAGTCATTCCACAATACTACCAGTAAAAGGATGACACGTATTTCTGGATTTTAAAATGTGCTTTGGTGGTAATTATAAAATGCACATACCTGTGTCACTGCACGTACTGGTGAGTGTTTTTTTTTTATTTATTTTTTTAAACACAATATCCATTCCTTTTCTGCAAACTGACAGCATGTGTCCCCGTGAGGTAAACCTCATTCAGTAAGGTCATAGTGTCAGGTGTAGCTTTCAGCTCTTCTAGGAACACAGTATCATGCCTGTGTAGAGCAGACACAACTGGTTTCTTTGTAGTGGACTGAGAAAAGGGCCAGTCTTGCTTTACAGAAACAAAGGGGGGAAAGTAGAAAATCAGGTTTCCGTCACTGGGAATGCAGCGTTTCTAACTGAGGCGTAGCAGGGTAAAAGCTAACTCTTCATCTTTCATCACATTTCACTGACTTTGTGTATGTTTGACTGCCTCATATGTCAGACAACTGGTCAACAGATGGGCCTATGGATATGGTGGTTCACAATGTGCGCTGATGTGTGGTATGTAAGGAGTGAACCTGTCCTTACCTGCAGCAGGTATAAGAGCACATAGTTTGTCATCTTGCTGTCATGTGCGTTATTTTGGGCAAATAAAGCAAAAGCAAGAGTTTTGTGCTGAGGTCAGAAATAGTTGTCTCATGCAAAAATAAATATGAGATGGTTCATGACTTTGTATGTCTATTTAATCAATATATTGTTTTATTGCTGTGCTATTCTTTTTGCATCAAGCCAAAACAGGAGTGTCCTCCAGATGTCTTTGCAAAATTTGTCTCCTCAAATTTCAGACAGAGCTGCCAGCAGACACGACGTTTAAAAATGCTCCGGGCAGTTTTGTTAATGAACTCTACTTCAGCTGTGACATCCGGGAGAAAAGTGGGTCAACTTATGACCTGGAATTTGGAAGACTCTGGCCTCATTGGGGGGATCCAGCAAACAGCTTGCAATGGATCAGACTGTAGCTCTAAATCTCTTATGGGCCTCATTACTTCAAAAGAAGAAGAAGGGTAATGACATGATTTATGTCTAATTTACTGAGAATCACCAAAAAAACCTGTTGCTATTCCCCTTGGGACAGAAAAAAAAAGCTGCTCCATTTTTCTTTTGTTTTGTTTTTTTTCCTTCTAAAATTTCCTTTTCTGGCAATGATACATGAAAAACACGTGTTTTCCATCAGCTGTCAGATGGAAACTTCTTGCTTTCACATCCGTGACTTGGGTGTGGCCTGAAGTGAAACATATTTCAGACTTAGAAAACCCCTAGAAAGTGCCGACAACAGTTTCCAGTCAATCCGTCTTGATGGCAATGTGACAAGCGTGTTTTCAGGTAACCCAACCGACACATCAATGTCATCACATCGTTGTCATGGGGATTATCTGCCATCAGTGGGCGTTTTAAAAATCTCCCATTGCTTTCTCAGAATGTTCTCTACAGATGTGTTTGTGCGCTGTTGCTGGGTTCCTCCCTTGTTTGGATGCGTGTCAATCTGATACCTACTTGCAAAATAATGCAATAGATCAACGTGTCACAACAGCTGTCACCATTTGCATACTTCTACGGAACTCGAACCGAACAAAAATGTCTTCAGTCAAGTGTTTCTTCTCGTTGCTCCACTAAATTAGTTGCTTTATATTACAAATGTGTACGTACACTAACAAAGCCTCTTTGTACTTTCTGGAATTCTTACCCTACAGCCCCAAGCATTTTAGTTTTGGGGCAGTCTCAGCTGCTGGTGACATTTATGGGAATTAAAACTTCATTGCCTTGTTTACTGTAATTAAATAATGTGTCACCTAGTGCAGCCATGTGGTTTATCAATGGTTTTTGAACAACAACTGAGCTATATGGCACTAATATAGCTATAGCAGGCTTTGACTACACACAAAAAATAAAACTTAAATGAGGGATCATTGTGGATTTTGGTCTTTTCATGTCATTTGATAACAATAACCAAAGGCTGTGTTTCATGTATACTGTAGCCAGGGCCGTCTACAGACTTGCTGGGGCCCGGGACAAGAAAGCATCATATGTCCTCATGTATTCCTGTTCACCTCTATGATCTTCCTCTCTTTTTCTTTTTTCTTCTGCGCACCTGATTTGTGTCGACTAGCCATGTTTTTTTCTATCAATGATGTTAGTTGACGAGACTAGACTGACAGATGTAAATTCCCGCTGCTGGGCACGTAGCCGTAGCGTACAGTGCGCCAGAGCGAGGTCAAACCATTTTCTTCTATGACTGGGGGAGGTGTGCAAAAAGGGAAAACATTTATATTTACAAAAATTAATCAGTTTTAGTATTAAGTATATTTCAAGTATATTTTGAGTAGAAAAATAAATTTAATGTAATAGACAATGATTTCATTAAAAATAATAGGTGAATGTAAGGAAAAATAAATTGAAGGTCATTCATGGGCCCCTATGGTCCTGAAGCCCAGGTCAACATACCCAGTTGTCCCCCCCTGTACACGGGCCTGACTGTAGCCAATATAGTCTTATAGAAAACACATCATGCATAACAGCTAAGACAGAGGCCTGAGACAGGGCTTGACAATCTGTCAAATAGATTTAATGAACTGGAATTTAACGCGAAATTAATTGCATAAATGCATGAATCACAAAATTGAGATACGTACTTTGTCTGCTGTCTCTTAAACAGCACCAGCAGTGAGTAATATCCCTGGAGTTACGGCACTAGCATAACCTGTCAGCATTTCCTCCGAGACACCTGGATTTGTGAGCTTTGTTAGTCAAACACACTTAAATATTGGCAGCACACCAAATAAGATAAGGTTGAAGAAAGACAACCATATCACTTACTGCCAGTAGGTGATATGGAAATGTTTTTTTTTTGTTAACATAAGAGTGAGAAAAGATTTAAACATTTCACCATATCACCCAGACTTAACCTGCTACTTCTATATTGTGACAAACGAATGGTAATCTTTGGCCTAATGCCTCCTTTTATGCTATCTCAAGTATAAAAACAACATGACATGAGGTATGGATTGGATCTTTTATTTGAGACTTGAGACAATGAATGCGTTTTGAAGTCAGTGTTACAAAACTGTATTAAGGACAAGACTGCACTTGTTTTATTGACACTGGCAAAGCATGACTTGGAAAACCAAATACTACAATACTTGCATATTTTTAGGTTCTAACACCACTCGTGATCTTTGTCGGTATAAGCCATAATGCAGCATAATTTTGGCTAAACAACTATATTTCATCGTGATCTGCACACTGCAATATTTAGTTGAACATCTGCATCTCTAGCATACTTCTTGTGATCTCACTGCACTTGTCCAGTAGTTATTATTAGTGGTTTTGGTTCAATGTCATATCAGTGTTTTGCAATCAGTGACGAACATCATGGCGGACTTCTTCCTCATCCTCCATTTCATCTTCCTCGTATTCACCCATTTCATCAGCGGTGGCATCCTGGTACTGCTGATACTCAGACACCAGGTCATTCATGTTGCTCTCGGCCTCGGTGAACTCCATCTCATCCATTCCCTCCCCAGTGTACCAGTGGAGGAAGGCCTTGCGGCGGAACATGGCAGTGAACTGTTCGGAGATCCTTCTGAACAGCTCCTGGATGGCGGTGCTGTTGCCAATGAAGGTGGCGGACATCTTGAGGCCGCGGGGTGGTATGTCGCAAACGGCGGTCTTGACATTGTTGGGAATCCATTCCACAAAGTAGCTGCTGTTCTTGTTTTGCACACTCAACATCTGCTCATCCACTTCCTTCATCGACATACGGCCACGGAAGATTGCTGCCACTGTGAGGTAGCGCCCGTGACGAGGGTCGCACGCTGCCATCATGTTCTTGGCGTCAAACATTTGCTGTGTGAGCTCTGGCACAGAGAGGGCACGATACTGCTGACTGCCCCTGCTTGTGAGAGGTGCAAAGCCGGGCATGAAGAAATGCAAGCGTGGGAAGGGCACCATGTTGACGGCCAGCTTACGGAGGTCAGCGTTGAGCTGGCCTGGGAATCTGAGGCAGGTGGTCACCCCGCTCATGGTGGCTGAGACCAGGTGGTTCAGGTCTCCATAGGTTGGTGTGGTCAGCTTCAAAGTGCGGAAGCAGATATCATACAGGGCCTCATTGTCAATGCTGAAAGTCTCATCTGTATTCTCCACTAGCTGGTGGACAGAGAGGGTGGCATTGTAGGGCTCTACCACGGTGTCAGACACCTTCGGGGAGGGCATGACACTGAAGGTGTTCATGATGCGATCAGGGTACTCCTCGCGGATCTTACTGATGAGCAGCGTGCCCATTCCTGAACCTGTTCCTCCACCCAGGGAGTGGGTGAGCTGGAAGCCCTGGAGGCAGTCGCAGTTTTCGGACTCCTTTCTGACCACGTCCAGTACGGAGTCCACCAGCTCAGCTCCCTCGGTGTAGTGACCCTTAGCCCAGTTATTTCCTGCTCCGCTTTGACCTGCGTGATGTGATATTTAGAGACAAATCATGATGAACAAATAATGATTCCACTAACATACAGATTTTAAATTTGTACCCAATGACTCAAGATGACTTTGGCGATCAAGAGAATTTCCATCTGGAACCAGAAGGTGTTTGATAATTTTAGTGTTTAGTGACATGTCTTGACAACCATTGGATGGATTGCCATTCTTTTTTTTTTTTAGATAATCTCAGATGATAAATCTTAATGAATTTGTTTAATGACTTTTTCTCTAGTGTCACCATGAGGTTAACATGTGTAGTTTTGAGTGAAATTAAATCTACAATTGAATGGATTGACATAAAACTTGATACAAAGAGGTATGTCCCCTCTGATAGCCTTTTGTGCCATCACTGTGTCAAAATTTCATTTTGAACAACACTTTGGTTTAAGACCAAGAACTTGAAAAACTGACATTACCATTATTGACAATTAGGAAATGTTGCAATGCTAACAAGCTAAATAGTACAGTGAAACGTCTGCTAAACATCTACATGTTAACATGCTGACGTTAGCATTTAGCTAAAAGCACCAGTGTGCCTGAGCTACCAGCATTGATGCAGATGATTTCTGCGTAAAATCTGGCAGAGAAAATCTTTCTCCTGATCTGCAAAGCATTAGTGAAAGATTTATTAACCATCATCAATTTCTTACAGCTAAGTAGAAATGGGTATTCACTCCACATCCTCATTTGTTACCAACACTGCAGCAACACCTCCTTGTAGATTAGATTTTTTTTTTTGCTAAGTCACCACAAGAGCTGTCTCAGTCTGACACAGCTGCACGCAGGCAATACATCACACCACTGGCACATCACTGAGAGACTGCAGAAGCTTTGTGCTCGGAATACACAATCGTGTGCAGTGCTCCTAGGTGAAACTAAGCACAGCTTTACAGGATGTGACAGCAGTTGCTGACATGCACATAGCCGTATTGTGCAGCTGGTTCAGGATGAGTGGTGACACTCTGATTTATTGTCAACTCACCGAAGACAAAGTTGTCAGGCCTGAATAGCTGTCCAAATGGGCCGGAGCGAACTGAATCCATGGTTCCTGGTTCCAGGTCCACCAGGATGGCACGGGGGACAAATTTGCTGCCTTGGGACGGGAGGATAGGGAGGGGTAGGGAGAAGTAATGGATGGAAAGGTGGAGTAAGATGTCGACAGTCTCAGTGTCCATTATGAGAAGAGAATCTTCTCCATAATAAGTACTGTGACCTAATATAAACATAGTAATGCTGTCTGCTAGTGTAATCTTTTATGTCAACAGCCTTTTGTTTAAAGCACACTAGACTGTACAAGCTGGATATTAAAAGAATGCATTCTACTATTTGTTTCTTTTATTTACTTTGCTCCACCCTCTCTGACTGTCGGTGACCCTTCTTGCAAGCCAACTGCTGCAGCATGCTGCACAGCTTATTCTAGACCAGTGGGGCTTTCAAACTGCTGAGCTCTGCAGAGTGCATGCAAACAAAGATGCTGTCTTCTCCTACCCATGCCTCTTTTTCCTCTCATTCTCGCTGCTTAAGTTGTAAAGCTGCTCGCCTGTGTAAAAATCGGCCATCTGTCCTGTTTATTTTAAGGAGAACTTCATTATTAAAATCCACATGCAGTAGTGACCCAGTAGGTGACACTGATGCTGCCATGCAACATGGAAACAAAAGATCAATAATGAATGATACTAGGAAATAAGATAGGGGTGGACATTTGTGAGTGAATCTGCAATGTGTGCTTCCTGAGCAGGCCTTTAATTTAGCCAAAAGCAGATGAGTTGGCACTGCTGGATCCCAATCCTGGGTAAACATGACTTGAGATGACTTGTCCCTTGCTAAAACCATCTGTCTGAAGCACAAAAGCTAATGCTATGTAGTTACTGCGCCTTCATTTATCATACTGTTTGGCTTCTTAATGCACAGTGGCTGTGAGCAACAACACAGGATGCATTTGGAATGACCTTCAGCATGCCACACCAATAAAATCAGACACTGAGGTGACACCAAGGCACAGAGCTCGGGGTGAGCTTTAAAGAGAGACTGCAGATACCTGCACTCCCTATAGAGAGAGAGAGATAGAGAGAGGAGGGGGGGAGAGAAAGGGAGACACAGAGAGATATTTTAGCAGGTTCACTGTCCTAATTTCTTTCTCCTGCACTCATAGTGGGACCTACTTTTTTCCATAGCAGCTAAAATAGTGACATGAGCAAACTGTGGCGTAGCATAAAGGCCATGCATGAGCAGAATGGAAACAGGGTATTGAGATGCAAAACTTAATTCCAAAGCAAACTCGGACATGTATTTTACCTGATGCCTCATTGTAGTAGACGTTTACCCTCTCCAGCTGCAGGTCACTGTCACCTTGGTAACTGCCGGTGGGATCGATGCCATGCTCATCACTTATCACCTCCCAGAACTAATATTGGAATATAAACACTCCCATTAGATTCACCTGCTGCGTTCATTTTGCCACAAAAATAGAAGACGCGTTTAAAGCGTGTGCGTCAGGCCTCGGTTTAGTTTTTGCGCATCTGCTTTGGTGGCAAAATGACACGCAGGGCTGCAGCCACTGCCTCCGAGCAAACCCCTGAACCACACCCAATACGTATTACAGATATTATTAGTTGCTATAAAACTTTTCAAAACAGACATTTTTATTCCTTCACATCCAAGAGATGCCAAACTAACAATCTAAATGACTCGATTTGACCAAGTCCTAAACCAAAATCTCTGGAAGAAAATAGCACATGTGGCATTTAAACAAAAAATAAATAAAAAATCTCCTTAATTTTGCCCTTTACTTCAATTAAATGATGATAATTATTTGCTACCTTCGCCCCAATCTGATTCCCACACTGTCCAGCCTGGATGTGAACGATCTCC
This sequence comes from Chromis chromis, assembly GCA_900302755.1. Classification (NCBI taxonomy): domain Eukaryota; kingdom Metazoa; phylum Chordata; class Actinopteri; family Pomacentridae; genus Chromis; species Chromis chromis. The sequence goes on from OMNN01027936.1 coordinate 37,404, forward strand.
CTCATGGTGAGCTGCGGATGCGGGCAGAGAGCGTCCTTTCTCGACTTGTCCGGCGTCCACTCTTCAGTCTCTTGCCGCTGTGTTTCTCAAAATCAGCACTTGCCTCATTTCTAGGGGGGGGGCGAGCGATGAGCCCGGCGAGATAGACGAACGTGCTGCTGCTGGTCGGATGACGTCGCACTCGGCGCAGCATCCCCAGCATCCCCGTCAGCCAATAGGAGCGGCCCGGTTTGATGCAGTGGACCACAGGATCGTGCCGCATCATCCCCCTGACATCACCCTGTCCCATGCAGGGAAAAAGGTTGCCTTTTTTGTCTCTCACCAGATTGAGGCTGCTCAGGCAAAAAAGAGAGAGAGAGAGAGAGAGAAAAAAAATCCCTGTCAAGTGGAGTCTGACTGTGATACTGCAGACTACAGTTACATGTGCTGATTCTATAGGGACAGAGCTGTTATGTTCAGGAAGCTGAAGAACCTGTTGTGTCAAACAGGAGGTAGAAAGATATATCTTTGTGATTTGAAAATTCAAACCCCCTCATGAATGCTTTGATGAAAATTCTGATGCTTTTTATGGGCTTGGTTGATTTACATACTGTAGGGGCCTTAAAAAATGAGCTGAGACATTCCCCAGCCAATTCTGCTGAGTCCTTGACACTATTTTCTTTTGCTCTATGTCAGTTCGTTTGCAAAGGATATGCATCTTGTAACCATAATACCAACTGTAATATTAAATATATTAAAACTGGACTTTGACACAAGGCCCTTCTATAGGACAGATCGTCAAAATAGGGTAATAAAGTTACCTTGAGCAGTGCCCTGGGGATGGAAATCTAGGTCTGACAGCTCCACTACTACTACTGTGATACAGATTCTAATATATCAAGGGTGTTGCATGAATTACTATGCAATCTTGTAGAAACATTCCTTGCTCTCTAAGAATAAATCCAAATCACTGGACTTTTGATGCAGCCAAGCAATTAAATGTGTGATTCTACATGAGAAATATTATCTTTACTATAATTATGGATGAGTTCTTTGGTAGTTGGGTGCTCTGCCAGGTTAGTGATGCGCAAGTGCGACATTCTTTATTATTATTCTTTTTTTTAACCTGAATGACTTTTAATAAGACCCATGAAAAAGTTGCTATATAATTAACGACACACTGATTCAAAGTTGATCAATAAATAGTGGTTTATTTTAACAACAGGTATGGCTTATATACAAGTGCATTATGTCTGTTAAAACAAAAAACACAAAATGAAACCAAACAATTTGAACTTATAAATGGTACAATCCATGGTTTTTTACATTCATTCAAATCTCTACTCAAGAGAGATTTATAGTCGCACGGCTGAGAGAAGCAAAACCTGAAATGTGTACACCGGGTGACTTTGTGTCTCAGAGACTTGTATGCATTTGCCAAGTTCAAAACAAGTCTCACCAGTCCAATGCTCTGATCCGTGATCCTTCATCTTGCTGAAACAGGATGTTTCCACACACTTACTATTTACAAAGGCATAACCTATTTTTTTATTTTTTTGTTTCGTTTTCGTTTTTTTGCTTTTTTCCAACTAGTGTCTACCAGTCTACTCTATCGCTGGTGCTGACGTTGCTTTGGATTGCTTTCACTGAACTTTAATTTGACTCCAAATAAAACCACCAAACCAAAGGGATGTAATAGCTCCCAGCAGCGCTGTGGAGCAGCTGCACGGGAGAAAGTGGAAGCAACAGATCTCAGAGAAGACACTGGTAGTATTGTGCTGTGTCACTGACTTTACATTGGTGTTGCACAGGGGGGGGGGTTTGGCGATACACAATTCAATTTCTGCAATACGCACACTGAGATAGAAAGACCAACACTCACAGACAACAAGGACTCAGAGTAATGTGAAGCTACTGACCACTGCAGTCAACCCACTCTCTACTGCAGATGCCAAGAATTCCTTATTAAATCCAGCGTCAACACCCTTTCTATTGCAAGAGTTAGTCGTAATTTCTGTATTTTTTTTTTTATTTTTTAAACCCCACTCCATTTTCCCTTTTTTTTCTTTTACCATCAAGACGCCAAGCTCCACCAAATCTGACATCATATGATTGCAGGTCATTGTGCTTTGAGGCGTAGCAGCACGGCATACATCGACATTTAATGATCCGAATGTTTCGATAATAGTATTGACTTAATGATCTATTAAAAGACCACCCCGAATCAATCCAAATTAGAGCGTTCACACTTTGATTCAAGCTGCATTTGAGGAAAAAAAACAACAACACCAGGCAGGTTTGCTGAGTCATTTAAATACCTAAAGATATGTCGCCTTTTATCAGTGCACTTTGAGTAAAGTACCTGTAAGGTTCTTCTTAAATGTACCACAAGTTGGTAACAAAAAAAAAAAAAAAACATCATCTGTCAAGTCTGGTGTTGTGTTTGACTCCTGAATGACATCTTAATAGATCACCAATACTCCCTGGATACATGTAATATGAGATACTGTGAGAGTTTTATCACATTTGAAATGACAAGACATCATTCAGTTGGCTCTAAAGGTTTTACAGTACAGTGTAATTATTATTATTATTATTATTATTATTTATCATCATTATTATGAGGATTGTTGTAAACAGTGGTATATCCGTAATCACACCTCTTTCTTTAGACAAATATTACAACCTCCAAAGTCACACACACATCTGAATCAAGTATAATGCTGTCCACAGATGGACACAGACTTTGGAAGTAAAAGTGCTTCCTTAAGCAAGAGTCAATTGAAGAATATCAATAGGTTAATCTACCTGTAAGGATGTGACCTGCATTTTAAAATGTCATTTTGACAAATGTATTAAGTATTGCCTTTTCTTTCTTTCTTTTTAAAGGTAAACTTAGTTGTGCGTGTGAATGTATGAATACAATAACATACATGAACTATGTTAATGCCAGAAGATGATTTGGAAAACACACTGAAGGTTAGTGATGCTGCGACGGTCGGCAGTCACGTCAAACATTTTTGTCATCCATGGGTTTCGTTTCAAAAATAGCTTTTTGTCTTTTTTTTTTTTTAACAATTTGATAGTTTTGCTTTGCTGACACGTTCACAAGAATTTTCATGCTTTTTGTCCCCACTGCAAAAAAATAAAGTGCCACCACACTGAGGTGCCACAAATACTGTAAGAATGAAGTATAGCTTTGTACAATAAGGGCACGCCATGGGAGATTATTCAAAATAATACTTTGAATTTAAAAAAACAAAACAGAATCAAGCTCAACAACTAATTATCCATTTACTTACATTATCACATTTACAAAAAAAAGCATTTGCATACCATAAATTTCATTGGCTGAAACGATTGGAAAAATAAAAGTTTCTTCAGACCAACAAAATATGGGTCATTCTTTTCACTAATATCACTGCTCATACGATGAACCACGAATGCAGTTAAGCTCATCTAATTTAATCAAATTAGCTTTCAGTTTTCTGTATTTCAGAAATCTTGAAATAGGGTTTATTGGATTCGCTTCAATCCACATACAATCTATGGCAGGGGACAGCACTAAACAGTATTTCCCCAAACAGGCAAATACTGTATCGCTACTCATGTTTTGGCACTATGTCTATTTTGAATTTTGGTCAGGGTAGTTTTTGGCATTGTATTTTTTTAAAAATCACCCCAATTTGGATTGTTTACCTTTATAATGGCAAAAAGTACTTTTTGTAACATTCAGATTTTCTTGTCCATACATGTAAGGCGACATTTTTTATACAAATATGTTAGACGGACACTTTATTTGAGTAAAAGTACCAGTGATTTCATTTTTTTTCTTTTTTAAAACATCATTGCATTTCTTCACCACTGCTGATGACACGTCTCAGTGATTGTGGGTATAGTTTGAAGTCTCTTAAAAACAACAGACAATGATTTCCCATTCATTTACATCAGAGTAGTTTATACGCTGGTGATTTCCAGTGACATTCAATGAAGAGCAGAAGTTACTGTCACATTGTCACAAACCAGCCTGTGGCACTCTCTCTCTCACTTGCGTGGTCTCATTTGTTGGCTAAATGCACGAGGGAGGGGGCGGGCGTTAAGAAACGTACAGCAGCTCTGTAAGACTTGTCTACTCTACTCCAGGTGGGAACAGTCTTCATTAAGTGCCTGAAGTCTGAGCAGGACAGTTCTTGCCTCCCCCCCTCCTCTCCTGCGGTTGTCATGTGGGTGGATGCCTCCTGGTTGCAGCGCTTAAAGCTTCATTTCCTGGCGGCAGCGCTGGATCATGACGATGCCATGCCGTTGACAGTGTTGTTTTCTGTGCTGGCACTGTCCCTGATAGAGAGGACACCAGAGTCTATGGGGGAGGACACTGTGCAGTCCACTAGAGAGGAGGGAGTTGCTTCTGTAGAGCCGGAATCTGTGATGGAGGTTAAATCTAAGGCTGGGGAAGCAGCTGAATCTGGTACAGTCAGAGTGGTTGATTCTGGAGTGGAGGTATGCGCAATGTCTGTGACGGGGAGAATGGTAGGAGCCGGTGCAGAGGTGTTGACAGTATGTATGACAGGGGGAGTGGGAGAGTCCGCTGAGGGCACGTGGCCTGAGTCAATGGGTGGAGGGGGAGAGGGTGAAGGTGAAACGGTGACTGGGCTCGGGGGAGTAGAGGAATGAGTAGGTTTATCTTCAACGTATGGAGAGGTAGAGCCTAACTGAGGCAGTTGGGAGTCTATGACAGAGGGTATGGGGGAGTCTCTAATGGAAGGAGAAGATGTGGACTCATCTACTATTTCTAACTGGATGGGAATGTCAGAGTGTGAGGTAATGGAGGGCGGGGGGTGAGCAGAAATGTCACAGTCTGTGATGGGAACAGGAGAGGGAGCGGGGGATGGAGGGGGGCTGTCATGTATAGATGGAGTAGGGGAGTCTGCTAAAGTGGCGTTAGTATCCTCTGGCAAAGGTGGGTCAGATGCTGCAACGATCGTGTCGATGTCATTCCCCAGCGGGTTCGGAGATTCTAGCGTGGAGCTGGGTGGGGGCTCGATGATGGGTGTGGTGCAGATCAATAAAGACGCAGGGACGTTTTGAGAGATGGAGGGGGTGCAAGTGTCCAGTGAAGGGGCAGGAGTAGTGTCTGCCTCTTCTGTAGGGGACACACCGATGTCATTCATTTCAGGAGGGGTAGATTCCGTAAGTGGCTCAATCGAATCCAAGACTATTGCTGGAGGTTCGTCTGCATCGGCTAAAAGTGGGTCTGTGACACATGGAGCTTTCTGTAAAAGGGTGGAAGACAGCAGGTGATCTTTAGTGGCATGTATGATGCCGTCTTTAGTCGGTGCCGTAACAGGGGTTGTGGATGTAGATGAAACCGAGTGACCGTTGGGGTCTTTGGGCTCAGGCTTTCCGGGGAGCACCTCCATGAACATGGGGGCGGACATGTCTCCGACCGACGGAGCGGTCAGATCAACGGCCGAGGAAGCGGTGGAGTCCATGGTGGACACTGCAGTGGCGGCTGCCTCGTGGAGTGGTGTGTCATGCACTCTGGTGTAGTCCCTGCTGCTCTCAGACTGGGCCAGCAAGAGGCGCTGTTCCCCAGGTTTCCTTGGGGGGAGCAGGGGTTGGCGAGTGTAGCTCTCGCCGTCAGCCAGGGTCTCGGGGAGTGGCTGGTAGCGTGTCTCAGGCAGCAGGAGAATGCAAATGATGCAGATGAGAGTGCAGCAGGCAAAAATGATGTGGTGAAGGAAATAGCCCTTCTGATTGTGGAGTTCCATGATGGGTGCAGTCAGCATGCCGAAGCCAGCGCTGGCCAGGACCAGCCCCAGACCACCACCCCTATGGGGGAAGACACAGTATTATTACCTGGGAGGATTTAGGGATACTTTAAAACTTCCTACAAATGCAAAAAATCAGTTTAATCAAATTAATTCTAACCTAAACGCTGTACTGAAGAGCTATCATCTAAATCATGTATATAAGGGGAAGCTCTCATTTTTGCCTTCAGCTGTGCCATTTCTATCAAACAGCAGCAGAGAGTGCTGCAGTACCACCAAACACCCTCCTTTACATGCAGCCCACTCCTCTTCTGTCATTGCCTAAGTTCACCACCAGATGGTGCCTTTTAAACACTGTCAGCAGAACAGCACCCCTTAAATAACCCCACCTAATGAACATCAAGTGCTGTGTCATATATTCTCAGAGGGGATGGCTAATTTGTACGAGACATGGATTACATTTGACACTGAACTGTGAGAATCTGTTGTCACGAGCAGTTCAATAATTTCATACCCACTTCAAACAGGAGGTGGAGCAGCTAATCCGTCTGCAGGTTTGGTTTGCCATAATGAAAAGCAATCACTGCATCAACTGAATTACAAGCGGCCGAGAACAATAACATAAAGGAGAAGAAGTCGTCAAATTGTGCAACACTTGTCAGGCTGATGACTTTTACTTCTCTGATGAGTAAGAGCACAGTTTCCCACATTTCCTCCCCCGCCTCTGATGGTACAGTCCCGGTCTTTCGGTGGGTTTACCTGATCACAGTGGGTGTGATCTCAGCACAGAAGAAGATGCTCAGGTTGCTGACTGCGTGGGAGGAGAACATGCCGATGATGGAGAAGGCGACGGAGAAGTTCTTATTCAGCGTATCTGAGCTATCTGGAGACGAAGCAAGGAGACACACACACATGGAGCAATTTACATTCAGCACCCAGAGTAATCAGCGAACGGACAACAGTCTGTGCATGTAAATAGGGGGCTGGAGGAAAAAATAAATTTTTCTGCTCCTCAGATGTATTTTTTCTTAATTATTTGCATATATTGTGAGCTTTTCTTAAAAATATATAATATTGCAGCAATTCAGCCAGATTCAGTATAAAGAGAACAGATAATGAAATGCTGACAGACCAAAGGGTTAACAAGAAGGACTATATGGAAGCAAACAAAGGCCATAATTTTAAGTTTCATAAGCAACGTACACCTGATTGTTACTGAATATTTTACAATAACATTTAA
>OMNN01027936.1:44410-54644 GCA_900302755.1 Chromis chromis
TAAATAAAATTGATAACAAACAGACAAAAATGAAAATACCATCTAGACATGAGCAGTTAACCATTGACCAGTGATAGATTTCAAAATAAAATCACCTCAACTGAATAGACTATAATATATATAATAAATGTGTCTATTATCACTGAAGCTTTGAGAAACGTTTGAGAATGGTATCACGGCAGGTCTTTCATTGCATTTTAGAATATATACTCACAATTACTACCAACTGTAAAGATAACCTTGTAGCACAGCGTCAATAGACATATTAATTAAATAACTTGTCAGCATGAATATTTATTTTCACGAGTTTCCGAGAAAATGGCTCGCAAACAAAGTGGCAGTTTAGTCCACAGATGGTTCGAATACAGTGTTTTATGAATAAGACATGCTAAAGATGGCATAGAGAGGCTCAGAGGAGGCTGCTCTCTGATCAGCTCCTGCTTCCCACAGAGGGATTAGTGTGGAGAGAATAAAGAGACTGATAACAGAAAGGAGCAGTTTAGGAAGGCCGATGGTGAGTTCACTGTTCGGTAACAAAGAGGTCTACCCCTCTTCAACACAAAGGAGATAAATAAGTGAAAAGCTAGCCATAATTACATCTAGGACTTCATTATGTGTCTCTGCAGGGCTTGTATACGCCTAATGAAATACTGCAGGATGTCTGCATGCGGCACATTGTCTAAAAGCTCATCAAGATAGCGCAGCAGACCAAGTGAGTCGATCCGATTCACATGATGAAAGAATGTGAAGATCGTATTTGTGATAGTGAGAAAAACATCCGACCAAGCAAATATTGATCAGTTGAACTCCCCAACTCAAACATCATCAGCACACAAGACCTTACGAGAACAGGAATAAACAGATGATCCTACCTATATTCAGATGGACGCTGTACTTCCCCAGCACTGGAAAAACAGATCAACAGATGTGTATCAGTTACAAACGCAAAACAATCACTCAGCAGAGCACTCAGACAATAAATTCAATCAAGCGTCAAAAATATGCACACATGTTGAGTAAAGCCGGTCAAACGCAGCGTGACAACATAAACAATTTCACAAGGGACACTGAAACATGAGCATAACCTTGGTGTGTTGACTCAGGTTAAACATTAAGTCCGGCTCATTTGTAACTGAATAAACTGACGTGTACTGTTTTGATCATCCGGTGCACTTTCAGTACATATTGACTAAAACAGTGTTACAATTACAAGGTTACAATTTCATTTAGCAGACGCTTTTATCCAAAGCGACGTACATAGGTAGGTAGGCGGGGCAGCATTCAGGACCTTGCCTAAGGGTCCTCAATGGATACCTGCGCCCTGACTGGGATTTGAACCACCGATCTCCCATGCCACGGTCTGGGATGTTACTCACTGAGCAATCAAGCTTGCAGTGTAATCATTTTCGCCTACTTCCTTACAAAAAGCAGAAGGTAATAAAGCTCAAAACAACAAGAGTGCTGAATGTGTGTAAGAGACATTATATAATCTGTCAAAGGTCAAAATGTGTCAGTGTTGGGAATATCAGAGTTCTGTTTAAACGTCTGCACTTGTGAAACCAATATGTCTGTGTATGGGGACATTTCAACACATTTGGAAAGCACAGATGTTGGTGCTGTTCTATTCAAAAGGTCTAGTTCATAATAACAATGCAACAGTGAGAAGGAAGAACCGGAATCATGAAACTGAAGCAGCTAAATGGAATTCAGCCATAATAAATTTGACACATTTTACATATACTTAATATTTTATCTATTTATTATTATTATTATTATTATTATTATTATTTTTAGCTGTTTAGCCATCAAAAGAGCATTGCGTTAGTCTGGAATATTTTCAAATCCTTGATGTACACTTTATAAGCAAGTAATTTACATGTAATTTACACCTTACATGGTGCAATAAAGAAGTTCTGAGACTGTTCCTGGTGCACACAGAGCACGTCATAGTCACGCCAGTGCAACATGTGGGAACAGTAACTGTCACCAGTCAGGAGACCACGTGACACGGTGTTACACACATTTTGTAACATTTCTCCCTGTGCATGCATGGGTTCTCCAGCTTCCTCCCACAGTCCAAAGACATGCTGAGGTTAATTGCTGATTCTAAATTATCCATAGGTGTGAATGTGAGTGTGCTTGGTTGTCTGTCTCTATATGTAGCCCTGTGATAGACTGCCTTCGCCCTGAGTCGGCTGGGATAGACTCTACAGAGGATTAAGCAGTGTATAGATAATGGATGTGAATTCTCCATGCACCACAAACTGGAGCAGAGAAGAAAACATCCTAGTCTGTCAGTCAAAAGCCCAGGACGAGCCCAACTTCATGTTAAGGATCATCACTGGTGATAAGAGGTGGGTCTGTGGGGCTACCATCAAGAGAAGAAGCATTGGTTTTCACAGTGGAAAAGCACACCAGGAGCATGTTTGTTGTTTTCTACAACATTCACCTTGTTGTGTGCTGGAATTTAGTCCCACAGGGTCAGGCTGTGATGACAGAGTTCTACTGTAATGCACTAAGGTATCTGAGGGAGAACATTGGGTGCAGATGACCTGAACTGTAGCGTGATGGCATGTGGGTGCTCCACTGAGCTCCTGGTCACAACAGTTATGCAACGCAATCGTCACTCCCCACCTGCCCTACTTACTAGAGTTGACTCCCTGTGACTTCTTCCTAGTCTCCGAAATGATATTCAAGTTGAAGGCTTGCTGTTTTGACAGTTTTGGGGATGCATCTTCATCACAGATGGTGTGTGACATGTTTACATAACGGTACTTCCAGGGTGCACTGCATCGCTGCACGAGGAGATTACTTTGACGTGGATGTCAGCCAAATTTAAGTCTGGTATGGTTTTAGATTTTTATAGGCACAGTCTCAGAACTTATTGATCGCACCACAAATACCTTGCTTGTCTTATCTGAAAATATACAGTAATGTACAAAAAGCAAGTTGTGGTTTATTAGGAGTTACATGCTGGGAAAAAAAATTATTAGCTAGTGGTTCTCTTTGCTTACAGAGAGAACTTTGTGCTAAGCTAAGCTAATGGCCTGCTTGCTCTAGCTTTACATTTAACCTGAGAGGAGTATTGATCTTCTCATTCAACTTCTAATAGAAAAGAAAATACTCCTATTTCACAAAATGTCCAAGAACTCCTACAGAACTGGAGAATTTTGTTGTCAACATGTTTAAAATCAGTTTCTTCACTGTCCAGAACCACCCATATTAAAATCCAATAAAACTACATCATAGTGGTGTCACCCCTTAAGAATGAGTAGAATTTCACATATCAGAGGACATGTGTTTTTCATAAAGCACTCACGGTTGAGCAGGCCCAGTTGCAGCAGCGAGGCCAGGGCAGTGATGATCATGAACATAAGAAGGCCACCACGCCTGCCCATCAGGCCCACAGCAGGGCAAAGCGCGATGCATGATGCCACCGCAATGCCCGCCATCGTGTAATAGTCTGCATAGAAGTTATGGAACATGGTGGTTTCCATGGCTTCCTGATCCATCATGCTGCGGGCGAAGCAGTGGTGGATCCCATAACCGGTTAGCCTGGATGAAGAGCAAACAAAGGGAAAAGCAGGGAGTTAAAAACACTTAGGGGACACTGGACTTAAGATGTTGGGGGAAGGCAGTATGGAAAGCGGGCAAAGTAGTAAAGCGCAAACAGAAAAATAAAGAAATAAAATGGTATACACAAAAAGGAGAAGATAGTCAACAACAGAGAAAACAGATCCAAGTAAAACAGATGGAGAGGTTGGACATAGAGGAAAAGAGACTATTTTATTTCATCATGCTTTTCTCTCTAGAAACTGCACATATGTAAACACTGACTTATTGACACAAAGGAACACACCCACAAGCACACACAAAAAATACAAGCAAGCAAACACTCACACCCACCCTCCTGGTTGTCTAATGTTTCAAAAGGACAAAGCTCATGTAAAATTTATGCTAACTTAGGGAGTCAGGGACACCGTGCACTGAAGTAGAGGTAAAGCTGGGCCTGCCTAGCTAGAGATGAGGTCTCATATGGAGAGGAGAGGAGAGATCCCACTGGAGGGGAAAAGAGAGAGCAGCATAGATATGGAAGGACAAAAGAAATGAGGGCTAAAGATCAATGTTGTATCGAGCCTCCAGGTTAATAGTGGCATCTCGGCTGCACAAAATGGCCGGTCTGACTGGCATCGCTCCCTGTGCAAACATGGAAATGTGCACCCGCATTTTTTAATCCCCATTTTCAGATCCTCATGCGCACATTAGCACCTCGACAAATAGAGAGCCAAACAGGTTTCTTAGTACTAAAACGTGACGCAAACACTTACGAGTTGACGCAGAGTACTACAATATTCTTCCACAGGTTTCTCGTCCCGACCATCTTCACAATGCACGTCTTTTTGGGCTTCTTCTGAAGAGCTCTTTGCAGTTCTGGAAACAAAAAAACACAGATACAATTCACCCTGCTTCTATATTTTAATATGAAATACACCTGTCAGTGGTCATAATGTTGTGCCTGATGGGTGTATTTATTATCTATACAAATAAAGTTATTATTATCAGTAGTAGTAATGGTAGTAGTAGTTAGAGTTGCTTTTGTACACCAAATTCAAGAAACAATTGCAATCATTTCTTGAATTTGATTTGTGGTAACAGTAAACATAAAATGACTGTAAATAAAGAAGAGTAATGGAAATCAATATACTTGTCATGTATATAAAACGAAACAAAAGAATTCAAGATTTCATTCAAATAAGGGTCAAAAATACCCAAACCGCAGCTATTAAAATACTTGCATGCTCCAATTCCTATTTGTAAATATATTCAAGCAAATGCATATCAATAATTCAGTGTTAAGTCAATACACACTCACCACTTTATTAGTGGCTCCTGTACAATCTAATGCAATCTAATACAACTAATGAATGCTATATTTTCAGTGTTTAATTTTCATAACTGAGGTTCGCTGTAGCTAAAGCAGTGTTTAATTTTTTGTTCACCCCATCTACATGCCTGCCCTTGAGGAGGGCAGGATACTATAAAGACAATCCATTTAATGCACTGCAGTAAAACACCCTCAACAACCTCCATAATACACATAAATGAAATTTCTGGCAGTGTCAACAGCAAGTGAAAATTTATAAACTTTGTAAAAGAATTCCTGGCAGGGCTCTTGTATTGGATTGCATTATATTGTATGAGGGCACCTCGGTGTCTGTCTGCCAGGCTCAAATTCAAAGGAGAGTTTGACATCTGTCTGGGTTCTCGAAAGAGTCAAGCGAGGACAGCCCTGATTTATTACAACCACAGAAAATTCCACATGTATTTTTAATGAGCGCGCTTCATCCCTCACAGCTTCGTCTCCTGCTGCTTCGTGAGGCAGGTATGACAATGCTCGCAGAGGGCAACACCCCTGAGCCGCTGGCGATATGTGACATGCGGATGTTTTGGTATCGGACTGCGGGTTGCCACAGAAACGCAGCCCGGCTTTTGCGGTACTGTATGTTCACGTTGGCTCAGGCATGTGACAGCATTCCACTCCAGCCCTTCAAGGTTATCTCTGCCTAAACCACTCAGGCTTTCCAGTGATCCCCTGGCCAAGTTACAAACTCTTGTGTAAGATTATCCCCACTCAGATCTATGCAAATCACAACGCTCACTTTCCAAAGATGGCCTAATCAGTTGTTAGACATGCATCGGTCATGCCTCAGTGTTTGAAAAGGTTCCTCAGTTCCTCTTCTGTGGCACTGGTAAGTACATTCAGTGCCTAACTGTGGATTTTGTGCTGAGTGTTTGAAATACTACTCGTACCTACTAGTACTGTAAGGGTTGGGGACAGCCTGTTACTATAAAAACAAGAGAGGATAATTTAATGTCTGTGGCAGTTTTTTTTTCTAAATGCTGCATCAGCACACAGTCCCCAAGTTCTTAAAAAGAGCAGTCAATTTCACACTGAGTGGTTCCTCATGGAGCTTTTTCCCTGTGGTGGCACATTGTTTGGTATTGATAACTACAGTATGCATTGGCAGGAGGGGAAAAAAAGTATGTCATGTTAAAGAGTGCTGTTAATGCAATCTACAACGACTTCTGACAACACAGTTCATTCTGCTGTTTGCCTCCGGCTCATCTACCGAGTACAGACAGTTAACCTGGGGGTCAAAGGGCACAGCCGGCCTCAATTTGCCATCTGTACACCATTGTGTCGGCTCATGTCCACTCATCCAGGCCATAATGAAATTAAGGAACGTTTGCGAGTGTCATAATGTAATGTTGAACACCCACTGCTACCTCTGTAGTGGCATGTTACTATGGTAACAAGACGGGAAATGGATATAACCTTGTCAATCTGTCTTATTTAGGAAAGAACAGCTGGAGATACAAATGGACACCCTGTCCTTCAAAGATAAGGAGAAGCTTGGCAGACGACATTGTAGGCAGCTATAATGACACAAGGTGCATTTTAGCAACAAAAAAAAATCAATACTGTATACAGGAATGAAAAGGTAAAATGCAGCCTTTTAGTCTTTAAATGAATGTTGATGCACTATGTGTTTACCTGTGAGGATGTTATCTGTGTCGAGCTCCATGTTCACTCGATTCTTCTTTGCTATGTGTCCCATGATCCACTTGGAGCGGCAGTACTGCTGAGTGGCCAGCAGCCAACGCAGTGACTCAGGGAAGATCCTGTTAGAAAGATGGGGGATGTCCTTGTTAATATGACATGAAAAATGAATCAGAATGAAAAGAGTGCTCCTTTTAGAAGGCTGATCGAATTCTCACTTAGTTAGGGCTCACAGAACTACATCTTGTATTTGTTAACCGGGGTGCCTTTTCAACACATTTTGAACAGCAATACAACTACGTTTTTAATAACTCTAACTGTAATGGAAGGCTAAGATTATGAATTGTATCCAGAACAGGAAATCAGACCACCATATACAGGTACTGCTTCACAGCCGCCGTCACCCCTGAGGCTGTGTTCATATGGCACGCTCTGTTAAATGGTATTTGTATTACATTATGTTGCACATATTCCTCTGAGCAGTCAAGTATCTGCACGCAGAAAGAGTGCAACACTCATATGAAGACAGTCGGTGAGACAAGGCCATGTGTAGCAGTTGGTTAAATGTCTATGGAACAGGTGTCTACTCAAGTTAAAGTGCAGGTTTCATCATTTTTTTTGCACTGGTGTGGTTTGCCAGTTTTTCCCACAAATCAGCAAACTTAGATCACCTGCAGGGTTTAAATCTGCAGCCCAGTCAGCTCTATTTCAACATTTGCAGAGTCAGGACCTTGTGATGAATTCAAGTAGTGCCCATAAACGCTGTTTGGCTTAATCAAGAAAGTCAACATGGCTCCATTCTTCTGAAATTCCCCAAATGCTCTTGTGAAGGTCGAGTAATGCATTTGTATATCTTAGCAGTGTTTGTGCTGTGTGGTGCGCTCTTTTACATGTATAGAGATGCCACAGTATTGCATGAGAGACGGCCACACAATAAAAGCTCACCCTGAACCTCTCAAGTTGAGTTCACTCTGCAATGTATGTTAATATCATCGAGGAACAGCATTAGATTTACAACCTGCCTAATGTCCTTGAATTCTGTAGTCTTTCAGCAAACTATCTTTTCCACAACTTAACCACACAGCTGCTGAGTGATGAGGATACTCTCTATATATTCAACAGTACAGAAAATCTGAGTACATACATTATAAAGATTTTTAAAGATCACATTTTGTCACTTTATGCCAGAGATTTCTTATCCCTGCTGTGGAAATCCACATCACATCACCAATACTGATGTTTGATCCGTTTTGTGCTTTGGAGTACTTTTGACTGTTTTTCAAATGGAAGTTCTTTTTTGTTCTTCAGGCACACCAGCGAAGGAAGCCAAGGTCTTTGATACTCTGTGACAAAATCTATATTCTTGGATTTTTCCTCCGCTGTCTTTGTACACATCAGCAGTATTGTAGAGCAGTGTGCATCAAGGTGTAATAAATGGAGGAAAATACACAAACATTTACTGCCTGGGCTTTAGGAAAAGAGACTGCAGTCACAGCAGAGTTCACAGCAATTGAGTTAACTAAAAGACTTTTAATTCAGCAGGAAATTCACCGCTTGGGAAAGTCCTTGGAGGTAAGATGTTTTTTTCAAAATCTTTGTTGAAACTACATAAATCTGCAAAAGCATTTTTGGCTTAACATGGTTTCATTTAGTCTATAGAAACATCAGTTGCTTGAAATTCTACCCATGTCGATTTTTGTGGCACCACATTAAAGCAGCGGAGAAATCTTGCACAGAATACAAACTGAAAAACACCTTTTTCCAACTTCAACAGAATACCAAAAACATAAGACAACTTGGTACCAAAGAGCTACGGTCTTTTCCTTACCAAATGTAGGACAGCATAAGCAGCAGGGGACAGATGATGACAGCTTGAAGTACCTGCCAGTCGCCACAGAGGTACGCCACCATGGGCATCAGCAGCTGGCCACCCAGTACCACAAAACTGGCCACCATGGTCATGGAAAATCGCCATCCTGGCAGGCACAGCTCAATCCCTGGGAGAGAGAACAAAGAGGCGAGGGGGGAAAAAACAGTGTGTGTTGTTACTTTCTGCTAGGAACATAGATACAAAATGCATGATAACAAAGCAAATAGCCCATTTTCAAGACTGAAGCATTTCCTAAGTTCAAACTCGTCATGGTAAATGGAGATTACGAATAAGATGTATCACAAATGGAAAACAGGTTGCATCATGTAAAATGCAACTTAGGTAGATATTAGTTGTTACTATGTATTTGCATACACTAGATACCAGGTGTAATTATTGCATGGGTAGTTAAACTAACTAGTTAAAATGAAATGTTGTATAAACTAGATTTTAAATTACATTGGACCATAGTAACATAAAATATCCCAAACTAACAAATAATATTCCAGGGATTTTTGACATGAAAACATTTAAGTTCAGTGCATACACCAATCAACCACAACATTAAAAGTAGAGCCTGACATTTAGCCTATACACTAATCAGGCATAACATTATGACCACCTGCCTAATATTGCGTTGGTCCCCCTTATGTGGTCAAAAATGCTCTGAGCCATTGGGCATGAACAAGAGGACCTCTCAGAGTGTCCTATGGGGTCTGGTACCAGGATGTTGGCAGTGGATCCTTTGGGTACTCTGGCTTGTGCAGTGGGGCCTCTGTCAATCAAACTTGTTCCACTGCATCCTGATGATACTTGATCAGAATGGGGTCTAGGACGTTTGGAGGTCAAATCAACATGTTGAGCAATTGTCATGTTCTTCAAGATGTTCCTGATTGTTTGATGTTTTTGCCATGTGGTGGGGTGCATTTTCCTGCGGGGGTAGGCCAGTGACATTTGGGATTGTCATTTGCATGAGGCAGTGTGCTTGTTCTGGGACTATGTTTATTTGGGTGTCTAAGTCTCATCAACACGGATGTTAAAATCCAAGGTTTTCCAGCAGAACACCACATACTACCAATATGATCAATGTTACTCACTTCACCTGTCAGAGGTTAGAATGTTGTGGCTGATCAGTGTATATCGGCCTATCTCAGATATGTCAATATCTGCGCATATGTGGCCAAACATACCGCGATATAAATACTTTCTTTTACAGAATGTAAGAAAAAGATACTTGGAGTAAATTAGAAGCAAAGTCGCATAGTTTGTCCAGCAGAGCAACTCTTACTCTATTGTCAACAATCCACTCAGCACTGTGTGCAGCACATGTAGCAGAGCATGCATCACAGTTGAGCAGAAGGGGTGGAGTCGAGTGGTGTCTTCATGGTAAGTTAGCTAGCTAGTTTGGAAAATACATAGCTTGAAATTTACTAAACAATGACACCATCGAAGACCCCAAAAATCCAGTACAGGTCGGGCTCTAACGAAAACCACCATAATATGCTTAATATTGTGTCCAGCCCCCATGTGCTGCCAAAACAACACTAACTCATCAGGACATGGACACAGGTACGAGGGTCTCCTGTGGTGTTTGGCACCAGGATGTTGGAAGCGAATCCTTTAGGTTCTGTGGGTTAAGGGGCTAGGTCTCTGTGGATTGGACTTGTTCTAGTGCATCATGTGGATGCTTGATTATATTGGGATCTGGGGAGTGTGAGGGCCAGGTCAAGACCTTAGGCTTTAGGTGGGTTCTACGAGCCAAAGTAGCACTCACACGAATACTAGAACCCAAAGTTTCAGAG
>OMNN01027937.1:0-16258 GCA_900302755.1 Chromis chromis
CCCATCCCCCATCCCCGATCTATTCTCTAAGTTGGACACAATAACTCCAGTTTTGTGGGAACAGACTTTGACTTTTGACTGGGGGAACTACAAATATACCAGGAAAACTGTATTCAACACATAACTAACCCACCCACACATATAAATCCTTGATGTGCTGTGCAGCAAGATTAGCTATCTGTGAGGAGGGAAAAGGATCAGCAGATACCATGTTTGATGTTGGCACTTTAGCACTGAGCATCAAAAATGTGAAACTGTGCAAACAATCCATGTAGCAAACACAAGAGTTTGCAAACTTAAGTGCAAGGAAGTAGTTTTGTACTTCCACCTCTTTTGCAGAGGCTCTTGAAATGATTGTGTTGCCTCATTTGGAAATTTTTCAGGTGGGGGCACACAAGGAGAGCACCTTATTGTTCTTATGGAAGAAAATGGAAACTTTGAATTGTTTCTTGGCAGTCAGGAGGACTGTGCAGAGCTCACTTGCTGGTGAAACACTGGCGGATGTCTGATGGAATTGATAATGCTATTTTTCTGGTTACGCTTTTCTCCGAACCGACTCCTGGTGATGCTAAACATGCTTCACCAATTTTCTTTGTGACAGATAATCGTTCATTTGCTGCGGCCTTTAAGTCTACAGAGTCAGTCTCTGAGAAAAGATTCTGCCTGGAGATAAGCAAGCATCGAAGAACATGTCCAAACACAGAGGACTGAGCAAGTGCTTTGGTACAAAAACAAGAAAACAACTTGCAGACTGCTTTACCAAAAAGAAGGCATCACCATAGCATTTAATTAATGCAGTGCAATGAGTGACAGAGTGGAAACAAGTAAAAAAAAAAAAAAAGCACTTCTTTAGAAAAATATTTGTGTACCTGTTTGTATACCACTAGGCTCGTTGCATTATATTAACTTGAACAAGTGGCGGTCTGTACAATATCACACATGTCATCTTATACTGTCACGTACTGCTCTGTGAAGGGCCAATAACATTTCTGTCTATTAACTTCATTAGTGTGTCTGCTGTTGTGTAACAAGCAGAGCTAGTTAGACAATAAAACTGATGAAACTCAGTTTGATCTAACACTCGTTTCAAAACATTAAATGTGGTTTTATCTTCCATTCAATAAGGAAGGATGGGCTGTTTGTTTTTTGCTGGTATTTTAATCAAAGTTATGCAACCATGCACTAATTTATATTAAAGAAAGGGCAAGTAAACTAACAAGTGACAGAGAAAGAGTGAGCAAGCGAGGCGAAGCGATTAAGAAAAGGATCTACAACAGGCCTTTAGAGATAATAATGTCAACAAGATGGTTAAAAATCCCCTGAGAAAAACAGTATCAGTGTACGAATTAGAGAAAAAAAAATAACGATAGGAGAAACAATGATAAGCTGTTATGCTTTCATAAGCAATTCAGAGTGATCTTTTTCACTCTGCACTGAAATCCCTTCCTTTCCCCCTGTCTGATCAGGTTAGGAGAGCCGAGTGAATTTGCTCCCCTGTAATCACTTAATTCTTGCCAAGAGCAGAGTGAATCTCACCGTCTGGTATCTGACTCTGTGGTTGGTCCACTCACTCAATTACACACACACACACAGAAAAAAATGTGCACATCCATTGAGGGAGAAAAGAAGAGGTAGCCCACCAAGTCATTACCAAGAACACACACGGTGCTATCAGCCTTTTGCCAGATTTTCAGGGAACTCAGAAGAGGGGAGAATCATTGGAAAAGCTTTGCTGAGGAGAGGAGGGAGGGGGCATTTATCAAGGGAGCCACACTCGAAATAACTGCACACCTTGGCCAAGAAACTGCATTGCATGAAACTGAAATATAGGTATTGCCCTCATGGGAAAATGTGGGCAAAGTGTTCGGGTAAATGGTGAATACCTGGCCTTATTCAGCATTTTACTCCAGCAAGCTACACGGATCACTTTTCAGAAGCCTTGTGGAAAAAGACAAGGAGCAAAAAGCTTGTGGTTACTGTACAGGCAGGAGACGTACCTTTACACGTTGTGGTGCGACAGTGGTCTTTGAGGTGAGAGCAGTTTTTGCCCTCGTAGTCCTCTGGGCAGGCGCAGAAGTAGTCTGTGGCCAGGTTGAAGCAGGGTGCTCCGTTCTGACACGGGTTGGGCGAGCAGTAATCAATATCCAGCTAGGGAAAAAAGGTATTGAATAGAGAGCGGTGAACCTGATAGCTGACATAGTTTCTGCTACAGAAAACAGAGCAAAACCCACAGCATCCTCCCTACAGGCTGTGCCAGGAAACAACACACGCACAGCGCTCGGAGGAAGGGGAAAAACAAGGCAGAGACATAGGAACCGTCCTCTGAGTCTGGGCTTCAGCGCTGAGGAATGTATCCCACTGTAGCCAGGAGCAGCTTCAACAAAGCACTCCCTTTTAAAAAGGAGGACTGTGGAACAACAGCCATTTAAGAGGGTGGGGCAGGAAAACTTTACAACAAACCCAGATACAGCAGTGCTGACAGAGACGGGGCTGGGGGAAAGGCTTAAGATGCTAAATGATAGTGGGGAGGATGCTTGCATGCATGCTTAATGGTGTGTGGGATGCTGGTGGGAGTCATGTCTCACCTGGCAGAGATTTCCTGAGAAGCCAGTCACACAGAGGCACTGGAAGCCGTTCACTTCGTCCTGGCAGCGGCCGCCATTCAGACACGGCGAGCTCGCACACTCGTCGATGTCCCGCTCACAGTGCTCGCCGGCGAAACCAGGGGGACACAAACAACGGTAACCATTTACCAAGTCCTGAGAAAGAGAGACTAGGATTAACTCACGCAGCCAAATATTTGATTAACTGCTTAGAAAGGGTGGAGTCCAAACAATAACTGTCAAACCAGGGAACAGAATGAAGCAGGCTGGAGGGGGGGGCACCCGTATTATCACAGCTCCACAATTATTTCAACACATTTTCCTGGCACGGGCTCAACACAATAATGTTTATGGTAATTCAATCTAGTGTGGTCAAGAAACTTGTGTGTCCCTCCCTTAGAAACCCCTCTGAACCCATTCCTCTCAGATTTGATTTCAGAGGAATTCCACAACAATTCCACTGTTGGTTTGGAGAGAACAGTTTACAGCAGCTATTTATATAACCGCTGTAAATGTCTCTGGCTTACACAAAAAGACACAATAAAACAAACAAACAAGCTGGCAAACAGAGCAGTGATACCAGATAAAGCTAGATGGTTTTTGTCCCAACACCTACCTTGCAAGTTCCCCCATTCTGGCACTGGTCCTTGCAGTCGTTTATATCTGCACGGGAAAACAAATCTGAGGATTAATTCTGAACAGCTTGACTAAATAGTCTGTCTTTGAAAACAAGTCTGTGCTTTATCTTTCCCATGCTAGGGGCCTTTAAAAACATTGTCGGAGCTACAGTGTGCTGTGCAAAACTTGGATAATGTGGCTGCAGAATCGGAGCAAAACACAGTATTGAGCAATCCCGTCTGCTGCCAAGTGAAACTAGTCCTGGGATTGTTTTGAGCCACCCCTAATCACCACAGCCGTGGCCACACACAGGGCTAATAATGATATAGCGGATTCATTTACAGAGCAGAGCTGCTCTTGTCCAACTGGTTTGCTTTACCCCTTTATGTTGCCGCTTTAATTCGGCATGCACTGCACAAGTGGAAATAAATAAATAAAGGAAGCAGGCGCCGGACAGGTGTCCTGTTCCACAGCTGCAGCTGACAGCTTTCAACTCACTGATGTCGCAGTTCTGCCCCGTCCAACCAGGGAGGCACTCGCAGAAGTATCCACCAATCAGGTTGCGGCATGAGTTGGCATTGACACAAGGTTTGTTTTCACATTCGTTGGCATCTAGAGGGGGAGAGAAAAGGGTTAGTGGCATTCGCACATGCAGCTGACAGCAGTGAAGTGGTGGAAAGGGGCTCGGTGAGTCACCTATTAGACACGTTTTCCCTGTCCACTGTGAAGGACAGTGACACTTGTAGCCATTAACCAGATCCTGGCAGGTTCCTCCGTGATTACATGGGTTCGGAGAGCAGTCGTCAACATCTGTGCAGGAGAGAGAAGTCAATTCAGGTTAATCAGCGTGATATTTTCTATGAGGGCGTTCAGTGGGTGCAGGGTGAGTGCAGTCTTACTGATAGTGCAGGATGGGCCGCTCCAGCCTGGCGCACACTGACATTCGTAGCCTTGACTGGTTTCTGAGCAGCTTCCTCCGTTAGAGCATGGATTAGAGAGACACGCATGTTCCGCTAAAAAGAGAAAGACAGTATATGTATTTCTTCTATTGTGTTGCATCATGTGATCCACATTTGCCCCTTTATTGGCAGGAAAACAAATCTTTAGTTTCTAACTTCAATTCCTGGAAAACCTCACTCCTCTGTCCAGGTCAACTCTTTCACTAGAGCACATCCAGGGGTCGACTCCTTTCCTCACCCATCAACTCGACCCCGTCCTCCCCTGCTCCAAAAGCCCGCTCAAAATCCCCCTATCTCTCTCTCATTACCCGCCCCGGCCTACCACCCCACCAGGAAATCATCTTTCATGCTAAGTTGACCTGACCAATGCACCGTGACTTCCCCCTGACTCCCCGCCATTCTTCTTCCAAGAGGCGGCACAAGATGAGAGAGCGGCGGGAGGGAGAGCGGGAGAGGGGCGGCCTGAAGAGTTTCTCCTTTCTAGACGAGTTAGGGATGAGTGGGTCTTGAATGAATCAAAAATGAATGATTCACTCAAAGGATAACTAGGCAGTCGGAGGTGATCAGCTCTCGGTATGCCGTGGGGAGGAGGGAGGGGAGAGGATGCAGCGCTGCACCCTGGGGCCTCAGTGTTACAATAGCCTGACGTATCCCCTGGTCTGCAGACCTCCTGTTACGAAGGCCACGGTTTCCTGACATCTCTGCAGTTAAGCTGTCAGCACCCCACGAGGCTCAGATTTAATGAGGAAAAAACCATCATCTCCATGGTAAGTGTTCGCAGCAGCTGGACCTTTGCACCACACCCATCTGTCTCGAGGAGCAAAGGGATGACCGGCCCTCAAGATCAAACTGCTGGATTACCTGACTTGGGGGCCACTTACACTGGAGTGGAAACAGATTATTGCCGAGTTACCACCTCCTCTGATTACAAACTCAAGGCACCTCTGACCTTTTGTCTGCAAGCTCAGTGAGCCAAGAACATTCCCACTTATTGTGACTGCAAACATGATTCTGAAAGCCCTTGAGATCAAATCTTGCATTTTAAATATAGATTTGTCTTGTGCTTAGAAACAAACAGGGAAGTTCGCTGAAAATCCCCAAACATCTACGACTTAGCCAAAGCAACATGAGTCACTGTCAGAAATAAACATCATCTGTAAAGCGGAAGGTATGTCCTTTCGTGCTTACTAGCAGTGATTTCAACAGAAAGCTAAATGTTATCTGACTGAGCAGCAGCACGTACCTCTCTCACAGGTGGCACCAGAGTAACCCTCTGCACAGGTACACTGGTACTTGTCAGGTCCTGTGTTGCTACACGTCCCTCCGTTCAGGCATGGCTGGTGAGTGCCACAGTAGTTCAGATCTGGGGAAAGAGCGTTTCACATGGCTTGAGTTTGTTTGGACACAACACAAGCTGCTCCTACAGACAACTGCAACTGAAACAAGAGAAGGAAATTAACCTTTATCGCAAAGGTGGCCGCCCCAGTTGGTGTCGCACAGGCACTGCCACGGCTCTACGCAGGTGCCATGTACACAGCCTGGGTGGGGGATGCATTTGTCGCAGTACTGACCCTGCCAGCCATACAGACACCTGCAAGACACAAGGAGAGCCGTGCCATCACAGAGAAATACACACACATGCCAGAGCACAGCAACACATGCAGAACATTCAGGAAAATTCCCAAGCGCACTCAGATAATCCGTGCGGTATCTTGAAATGTTAATATCTTAATCTTCCATTTATTCCAGATTCCTTCGGCGGTAATACAGCGATAATCTGAATTTAATGAACTGCACATTAGCATATGCAGCATGGAGCTGCACGGATGAAACAAACAAAGAGGCAGTATTCTTGCCCTCACAACTGGGCTGCATCTTAAAAGACCACAAATGAATCTTAAGTAGCTGGGTGTTTATGCAACAGCTTTTAAACAATACTTGGGGACGAGGAAACAGAGGAGTATTTAGCATTTTACCAAACAGAAAAAAACAAAACACTAAATTACAGTTCCAATGGGACCTTTAGCACAGCTAACATTAGCATGCGGCCAGACGCTCCCTTTAACGACACTATGCCTGTGGCTTGGCAGTGGCGACATTCTTGCAGAGAGGAGTGTTCAGCCCTCCTCTCGGCTGTTACACTGCTGCTCGTCCTGGTTCCCATGAGTCAGTAGCCAGGCTCATGCCCCAGGGCCGAGGAGGAGAACATGGCCTGCTGACCACTGAAATGTCCACATCCATAATTACACTGATAACGCTGCCCCCTTCTTCTTCCTCAGCTCCATAATTAAGACAGCAATCCGGCCTGACTGATAAGTCCGCTCTTTAAAGGTGGCGAGGTGGTGATACGGTTGCTGCTGTGGAGCCGAGCGACAGGAAACACAGTGTCCCTCCGGGGGAGCAGCGCACTGATTAGCCTCAAGAAACGGACGGACTGTAAAAATAAACGTGGTGGTTAAGTAAACCTCAGTCTGTGATTAAAGAGGCTATTCTTAAAAGTGTGCTAATCCTCTCCATGAGAAGTGGAGCAGGAATCCCCAGCAGGATCCCAAATCATTTACAGTTATTACACAGCCAAATTACTGGGGAATGTGACATTACATTGTGCAGCACTGCTGATGCACATAAAGATCCCATAAGAGTCTATATGTTGTGGCTGGGCAGTTAATGCTTTTCATAACTGTTTGCTTTAGTCCACAGGTGCACTGTCATTACTCTATTATCAACAATGAAAGCTAAGACTCTGGGCTGAAAGAAAGTGCCATAGAACGTCATTAACGGTGGCTCTGCAGACTTAACGACAGGGAGGGTGCCTTCACCTGCAGCCAATGTTGCTATGTACTGCAGTTGTTTAACACACTGCAGCAGCCCAATGGTGGGAAACTGCTCACTGACTACAATAGTAGTAGAGCTTGCTTGGAGAGTTTGTTGGCAGAGCGCATATAAACAGAGCTAAACCCTGAGCTTTAAATATAGCCACACCTGTGCAGAGACTAAAGCAATTCAACCTCTTGTTCTGCCAGTGGCCACACAAGCACTTACAAGAAACCTGATGATGTCAAAAGCTTGGGAAAAACAACAAAGCTGCGGCACAAAATGAACAAACCTGATCGTCCCTGTGCTTGATATATGGCCAAATCAGACAACTAAGAAAGCAGCCAATGCCTGAACTGTGGGAAGCGTTGGGCAGTGCAGGGCCTCCTCCAGGATGAGGATGAGATACAACTGTTACTGCACACAATGCCCCAGTTCTGATATCCATCTGCGCCTGGCTTTTCCTCTGGCTGTGTGCATAAACAGCATTAGGAAGCCATTAGCTACACAAACAATACACTTTGAGGCTCATCCGAATGTTACACTCGACTTGACTGATAACGCTCGCCTCATTAGAGGGCTACACTTCCAACATGGTATCGAAGCGGTTGAGCCTCTCCTCTGCTCGGACTGGCAGCTCTCGTTCGAAGCTCCGCAAGAGATTTACAAGCAGCTCAGCCTACATCTCTGCTAAAGCCCTGGTACTGATAGTCTCTTGGCCAGAAAAGCAAGCACGTACAGGGAAAGATCTGATGCCATGACAGAACTGGAGCTTGGACGCGATCCCTACATAACTGAATGATCTACACCACAGGCTTCTGGCACTGTCCTCCATGGTAAGTTAAGGCACTTGAACAAACCATGAGTGACATTTCACATAGTAAAAATGCAGTAAAGTCATTGATAACAGTCTAATAAATCAGACAGAGCAGGCCCGGACACTTACTTGCATCCACCTGGCTCCTTACATGATCCATGTTCAGTGCTGCAACCTTGTCGACATATAGCTAGAAGAAGAGGAAGAATAATCATTTTACTGCATGGTAACTAGACTTTTTTTTAAACGCATTTTAATTATAGGTGTACATAATATAATTACTGCCCTCATTGACATTTCTGTCTGCAAGAGTAAACACTGCTGTCGTTAAACAGCCACGCATGATCTGCCATGTAACACTGTAAAATACTTCATTAGAAATTCACTAGTGCTCATTTCTTGGGTTTAATAAATGACTCCTGCTACTAGAGGGAAACAAAAGCTTCATTTGAATGGAGACGGAAAGAGGGAAATGCAGTGGGAGTTCACAAACAGAGTCTGCCATTCAATGCCAACCACGCAACAGACAGTGTATCAGGCATGAATCACAGATTACAGTCTGGCAGATAGTGTTTGAAGACTCATTCACAGTCATGAGTACTAATCCGACTGTCTCGATCATTTAAAGCGAGGTTTTCCAAGAGTGCATGCTGCCATCTCAGCAGGGCTTACCTGTGTTGCAGTCAGGTCCGGACCAGCCTTCCAGACAGGTTTTGTTTCCATTGTAGTCACACGTGTAATGCCCGAAGAATTCGTCTCTGGGCCGACAGAACTTGTTGCAGCCGAAGCCGTAGTAGTGCTCATCACAGCTGACCCGGATTTGGTACTCAAACTGGGCTACTGGGCCGTTGTGAGTCAGCTTCTGCCAGTGCGGGCTGGGGTTGATCATGCCAGAATGAGAGGCTTTCTCTATCAACTTCCCATCTGCACCCAAGAAGAAAAAAATTTTGACACGATCAACCTTGTCTGCAAATTTCTTAGTAAGAAAAACTACATGTTTTCCCTCAACTAAGTTAATGTTCATCGAATGTTTGAGCCTGGGAGAGAATAGTGGATAGAAGTATCTTACATTACGCTTTTGGGTGTTGCAATGTTCTCCTTAAATCATACAGTGGGAACCCAAAAATGCCCCAAAAATTCGCACACACAAATTGCAGAAGATCACTTAGATAGCAGATTATATGTAATTAAGCAACTATGTGCGCGCTGGAGAGGAAGAAAAGTAGAAGGAGGAAATGCAGAAAAAAGGAAAAGGATGCCTGTAATGAGCACTTTTAACTGCTTTTTTTCTCACGCTCCCTGTCCAACTCTCCCTGGTTAGTTTCTGATTCTCAGGTTTACAGCTTGAGGATATTACTGCTCTCCGATGCTGCCCTCTGCATCTGCTCAGGCGAGGACATTACCGCAGCCGCCATAAATTACAGTGTGAGGACACCGATGCCACAGTCACTGCTGGGAGGCCTGCCAGCGTGCCATCAGCACTTTTTTCCAGCCTGTCTTTCTCACATGCATTTTTGTGCTAACAGCAGTCCAAAAAAAGTATCTAAGTCAACACTTTCACACACTTAGAAAGAGCCCATCCACACTTCAAATGAGGAGCAAAGGCCCGGCCTATGTTGTGATAGTAAAATACACACAGACTTAGACCCAGAAACAGACTTATTTTCTTGTCAAACACGAAAAGGTCACAGCTCTGTCAAACGGGCAAGGACTGAGCTGGGAGCCAAGGGCTGTAATGAGCTTCACACACAGAGCAAACACACTCGAATTGAGCAAACACGCTCAGCCCAATCTCCAGACACTACACTGTCCACAAACAAGCCCGGCGCATTAACACCGCTCATTGACTCGCGCATGTAGCACTCGCTACTGGATGTCTAAATCTTCCACCTGGGAGAGAATGAAAAATTGTGTCACGGTCATTATTTACTGCACTCACATGAGCAGAGGTGGCTGACCGCGGGGGTGAATCGCTCCTCTGTGTAGTATGATGCAATGCAATGCAGTGGGGGATGGCCCGCTGTCATTTATTTACCGTGCTGTGCTGTGCTGTGGTGTGTACAGGGGGGGTCGGGCAGCGTACTGAAATCACAGTGCCCAGTAACATTTCGCAGCGGTCTGGAATCCAGAGTTTAGCTGTGTGGCATTTCTCTACCGACTGCTGGCCTGCAGTGTCAGGAGTAGCAGACTCTTACTACCTGCTGCCTGGCTTGGAGCTAAACATAAATCAGACAAACTTTAAAAAGTTATAAAGGTCATACATTAATTTAAATCGGGGAAAAAATATATACATTTCAGCTATAAAAAGAAACTAGTTCTCTCAAACTCAAAATGCTTTAGAGTAGGAATTAAAAAATGCTAATGATTGCAAATAAGTATAAAACCAAGCTTTTTTTTCCTAATTAGGAATCCAGTTAGATAACAGTTAGGACAGTTAGGACACATGAAGCTGACAGCTGTGGTTTAACCTGACGGAGCTCAGAGAGGCTTAACCAGCAATGAGTGTGTACATTCAGAGGGATTTTCACACCAATGCCCTAATAGCTCTCTGGGGAACGGCAAATACAGCAGAAAAGACCGAAACCTTGTTGAGCTCGAACAGACATAAACAAGCATGAGATAAGGCCCTGCCCTCAGCTGGAGTCACCAAGCTGAGTCCCAACACAGTTTATGCCAGACGTCAAACCTGGCAACCAGAATTTTAGATTCAGATGTTACCATTGTGTTCCACACAGTTGTTCACTAAAATGTCTTCCACCGCACATGTTCCAATCTGCAGCCCACCTGTGCCAGAGGTAACTTTAACCTCCGAGGCGGCATAGCTCAGAGGCCTCGCCCCCCGTCGCATTGTGACTGCAGGCCGGTCGCAGCGCCAGGCCGGTCGGCTGGATGAACTCTGTGTTTCACGCCTCAGTGACAGTGAGACAGTGTGACCCCGACCCTGGCTGGCAGCACCTGCCATCAGTCATCGGCCAAATAAAAACATTTTCATAGAGGGGAGGCAGTGTCTCCCCCTCCTCCCTCCCCCTATGAAAAATGCCTCCCACCCCGCTTACTTCTTCCCCCGTGCTTCCTTGAACCGCTCTCCTCCCTTACAGGCACCTGTCAACACACTTTAACACAGACACACACCCAGTGGACCATGTGGACGAGGGCAGGGGGTTCAGGAAGAATAAACTTCCTTTCCTGACCTTCAGCACAACTCCTCCCAGGCGCTGGCCGTGAGGAAGGGGGAGACAGAAAAAGAGAGGGGAAGGCAAGATGGAGATGCCAGATGAGGGGAGCTACTCACCACTGGTTTCGTTGTTGAAGTCCAAGGCTTCCACTATCAAAGTATAGGACCTCTGGGGACGATAAGACAGAGACACAAGGAGCGTTAGTGGAGAGCAGTGTCATCAAGAAGTCAAAAGACATTAATGTTCAATAATTAAGTGATGAATGTTTTGAAAGACAGTGCAGGAAATCATTAACCAGTGGTTAGTTCCTTTTGCTTTCTTAGTAACCAGGCAAATTTTACCAAACATCACATCCTACATTAATATTTCCACAACAGCAGACCCAAGTGCTGTTAAACAAGCAAAGGATGACCATATTTTCCTTCATAAATGTATCATTTTCAGCCCTCGAAGCCTCCAAATCCAGTACTTTCCCATTTCCCATGACCTCACCCACCCTACCGATGACGTTTCATCTCCCTCTCATCGAGTTAGCTTACAACAAAGCCTGGTACAGAAGCTGCTGTGAACTTATAACAATGGTCCCGTTGATCTGATTAAGACAGAATAAGCTCGAGGTGGTGCAGAGGTCTCCCAATGATTAGAATGGCAGACGCATGGGCAGTGGTCTGGTCTAGCTGGACACCCACCCAGCAGGAGGGTGTCTGATGCGCCAAAAAACAGCCATATACAGCAGGGCAGCACAGAACAGACTCTCTAGTAGTTACTAGAATAGCTAAAGATTTTTTAGAAATAGCATATAAAAAATGATAGTTCGCACTGAAAAGCCAAAAATATGTCCTCATATTAGCCACTGTAACCTTGTGCTCTTTAGAAACAGTTTTTCCCAAATACAGTTTTTCCACATGTTTATGAAATGTGGCGAGAGAAGCCGGTGGATGATTTCCAGCGCTCTGAAAAAGCACACAGTCGGTTCTGTTTTGCACTGTATTCGGGGGGATGTTCAATTTCATGCTAATTTATCAACTTTTAACATGAGTGTTGTGGACAATCCGGGCGGACGTGCTGAAGGAGACAGCTTTTTAGGCAATGTCAACACAGGCGGGGGAAAAAATGGAGGAATAAAAAAAAAAAAAAAAAAAAAGAAGCGTATGAGACGGATAGGGAGGCAGAAAAAAAAATTGCAGGAAAGAAGAGACAGAGAGAGACTGAATGAGTGCTACACTCTGGAGGGCCTGTCTAGATTTCAGCACTCCCGAAAACGCTTTGTCTGATTCAGGGTCGGTAGCGCTCACACCAATATCAGCTTACACATTTCACCCTGCCCTGTGCTGCAGCCATGAGGGAGCGGACAATGTGTCTGCGAGTGCACACGACACAGAGAAAGTATGTGATTGTGAGAAAGTGTAATCCACTTACAGAGCTCGGGCATCCACTAGAAACACCTACTTGCTATATTCACACACATGCTTGCCCCCCTAGCAGCGCTGCTTGGAGGCATTTCAGATATTTTGCATTGCTGCTATGGCCCTCTTTGCTGCGATGACTTCATGGTAAACAAACCTGCTCGAAGGAAAACCCCTGTTCACTTTCCACCGAGAGAAATAAAAGGCCGTGACTCACTCCTAAAGCTCTTTTTTTTTCTTCTTCATGGCTTTACCTTGTTTTCTCAGGCATTCAGCTTTCCATCTTTCCAGGAGACGTTTGTGTCATCCTGTGCCAGCATTTCACTGCAATCAGGGCAGTCATTGTTTGAAATGCAGCGCTCATCAGCAAAAGACTTTACAGTATATTCTGACTCACAATTGGCTGCAATCACTTGACACAAAACACCAGTACGTGAGTCAGTGGTAATGTGATACCTAATCATCTACTACCACGACCCAACCTACAGCGGGTTATTTTAACATTAAGAACAAAAGTCTTCTGGCTCCTCTCCAAACATTAAGTACCATCATGTTAATGCTTCGCTGTTCGCCTCCTGCGCTCAAAACCTAAAACAATTGCAAAAGAGCCGTTAGTATTTTAACATACTTTCCATTAGGGGAGTAGTTTTCCAGTCTGAACAACAGCAATCAGCTGCATCATTACAATAGATTTTACTGCATGTACAGAATTTCAAAACATCTTTGGTTTGGGAGGACCAGCCAAAATAATCCCACACGTGTGACACAGCACAGTGGTGAGCTCATCTTAAAAATGGGAACTCAAATGCAACATCCAGGGTTTTTCCTGGCTCAGGACGGGCCTTTGGGGGGGTGACTGCACACAACGGTAATCATGATCGGTCCGCGGACAGTAAAGGCAATGATTCTGTGTCTGACAGGCCTTGTCTGATGGAAATCTCTGCATTTTCATGTTTTTATGACCATTTTATGAAAAAAATAAAAATAAAAAGTAAAAAGTCAATGAAGCCAAAGTTAACAAAACACTTAGTTTTATTCCAAATTCTTATCATTTTCGCCCTGGCTAAAACCTCTCAAAGGTTCCTCTGTGCAGCAAAAACTCTACACATGAAGTGTCTGACCCATCCCTTGACATTGTAGTCATCATTGCAACACTAATTTCATATATTTGTGATTAATATGGGTGGGAAAAGAAGGCGTTTATTACCACAGTCACCCTTCAATGATGTCTCAAACAACCTGATTTTTTTTGCTTTGCTGGGCAATGTGTAATCATTTTACTGGCAGTTGCATCAGGAACAACAATGGATCCCTGCCAACCGAAAATGTCGACAGACCTGGCTCACCTGCTGCGCCACGAAACTTAACACCTCATCCAAAAGTGATGGGAAAGAAATCCCATTTTGAAGTTTAATAGCTTATTGGCCTATTCCTTTAGATCTAGATCTACAACAACATTAAAACACACCCAATTCTTACATGCTTTGGACTTGCCTCAACATGGAAGCTATTGCAGCACTATAATCACCATGATCATCACCACAGACTAACTATGTATTAGTCTCACATTAACACAATTAAGAGCCACGCCACAAAATCTCACATAAAACACAGCAGCTTTAATATTTTCTGCATTTTCTCTCAGAACATTGCTGCACCACAGAGCTCACATCAAGCAAAAGGGCTTCATTTAACAAGTAGTCTCACCATTATTGGAATGTTTAGTTTCAGACTAAATAACTGCTTCCAGAAAGTGAGATACTGCCTGACTCCTCATTCACTAACACTCCATAACTCCTTGGCGGTTATCAGCTTGGAACCGTCTGCCACTGCCAGGTTCACTTTTCCCAGGCTCCCAGCTGACTCACAACTTCTCTTTGAACTACAGAGCACACTCTCCCTCTCTCACACACACACATCCAAGTGCAATAAGTGTGGCCATATGTCTTCTTATCTTTCCTGGCCAAGCAGACACTGTCCAACAGACAAGCAACATAAGCGATAAAGATCATTCCAGTTCGAATCACACCGACTTGCCAAAGAACACTACTGAATCCTCTCAGTAGGGGAATTTTCCTAATACACACACACACACACACTCATCCTGTCCTCCACTGAAAATGGAGCCATCTGATGTACCAATACTAGGAAATCTAACAAAATAAAAAGAGAGGTATGTCTCTTTTAAAAACAGGCAAAAGCCAAAGGTCTCCGTAAAGGCGAAGCAGAACAGATTAGACTGGTGTAGGCCTACACTCAGCACAGAGGAAATGTAAACAGTCTAGTCAAAGGGATGTTGACCTTCTGTATCAGTTTTCCTGAGTCAATCACTTCAATAGTATCGACCTGCAATCTAACCAATGATTGGGACTGCTAAGTAACACACCCTGTTTGCCATAAAAGCCAGGCTCAGTCATGAAAAGACGACTGTCGTGATCACCTTCAAAGCGTCATTGGCTGCACTGATGAACTGCAAAGAGGGAGTGCACTGTTTCCCAAGAGATTTTCCTCACAACAAGAGTCAGAGAAAGAATGTTGGACAATCAACAGCTTATTAAATATCCTGCAAAGGTACATAAAACTGCAATACAACAGGACCTCACCCTGACGAAAGAATCTCACCTTTTGCCAAGTAAAACAAAAGCCACTGCAAACAGATTTTCTTGGAAGGCAAACAAGATGAAAACCCGAGACAGGAATGAAAATTCACATCAAGCGTTTAACTGCGCAAGCGGCCAGTCATCTGTCTTCTGCAGGGGTCACTAACCATTAACAGAAACAAAAACAATGCACAGGTTATTCCAATTAAATGTATTTTCGGTGCTTCTATACAGCTTGAAACAACTCCGATAAGCAGTGAAGCATCAGAAGACATTATGTAACGCCACACTGACAAAACACTGCAAGCACACTAAAAAAAGGCCTTGTTCAAGCAGAGGACAGGGTGAGGTAGAGAGAGGAGAAAAAAAAAGAACACATTTCTTTTCCCTCTTTCACTTGAGTAATTTGCACTTAACTGCCACATCAGAGCCGACTATATAAAACAAACATGTCATTACTCCCACAGCAGCCAGCAGCGCTTACCCTCAAGGCTGAGCCGAGCACTGCTCTGTGACTCACCTGATCCCAGTTCTCAGACTGCTCCGAGTTGACAACAAATCAATCACTGTGATATGTCTTAGGTGTAAAGAGGCACGCCAGCATTGTGTTAAGGGAAAGATGGAGGAAAATGAATGCTGTTTAATTTAGGAGGAGAATTAAGGTGCAAGATCAACTGAGGCTTGAGATGACAGGAAAGTACTCTAGCTTCTCTTTCCTTTTACAGGTGTAACACGGGGCGAAATATGCTGAGGCGGCCATAGAGGCAAGGTCACAGTTTGCCTGAGAGCCAACTTCATCACTGCTGAGTCTACTACAACTGCTTCCTGTTGCTTGCCCTGCGC
Source organism: Chromis chromis (assembly GCA_900302755.1). NCBI lineage: Eukaryota > Metazoa > Chordata > Actinopteri > Pomacentridae > Chromis > Chromis chromis. Next base: position 15,837 of record OMNN01027937.1, read on the forward strand.
TGGCATTACAGCTGCACTGCCTCTATTATGCTCTGTAATCCTCACTGTAGTCACAGAGGGCACACTATTGTCCCTGCTTGATACACTGTGAGGGCCGGGGTAGCTGGGCCCTCGCTCCTCTTGTGGAATAAAAAGCACGGAGCAGACATTAGTGAATCCATACGGGGCTCTAAAACACCGGTGCGCTTATGTTAAAGATGTGCGGCCGACGTCATTGGGCTGGATGCCTGGCTGTTGCCCTACCTGATCTAAGCACATGTGTGTAGCCTCATTAAGTGCAGCAGTTACTGTGGGTGGCAAGGTTAAAGCGATGAAATGCCTGGGGTCCAACCGAGCGTGACTTAAACAAAGCCCTTGGCCTGGACAAGAGGCCAACTTCATGCAGCTCACAAGAGAGGATGAAGGGGAGGGAGGGGAGGCGG
>OMNN01027937.1:16278-69279 GCA_900302755.1 Chromis chromis
GTGGGGGGGCGCGCTTCATGAACTCGGAGTACCCAACAACCCAATTGCACCACACTGCCATCTGTCCACAACAGCCAATCAACTGATGAAAAGGACAAAGAGTGATATCATACCTAACCTGACAATTGTTAATGTGCACTGAAGTAAAGCACTGGAAGTGAAGGAGGAGAGAAGCGACCGAGCAGCTCCGTTCTCTCCCAAATCCCAGCGTGGCTGCTCCAAATTCCTGTTTTCTACGGCAGAGGTGCATTCAAACCTGAGCTACCGTAGTTGATTGACTGACTGTGAAGAATTTAAACTAAATATTTCCATGTTTCTAGAATTTTCAACATGACATGAACATCCTTCATTAGTTCAGGGGCATGTAGGCCAAGCGTGTAAGAAAAGAAATATGAGTAAAGCTAGCCGAGTTTTCAAACTTGACATAGCACCAGCTTCCATTTCAATGTCAACACGTGCTGTTTTCAAGTAGGAATGATTTTCAACCAGTAAGATGAAACTAGTCTGGCTGCGAGGGTTCCTGCCAACTTAGTGTTGCCATAGAGCGAACATAAACAGAAACCTTTGTCTTTTAAAAAAGGTGTGAGGCGCCAGTGTATAAGTGGAGAGCAAATAAAAAATACAGACAATATCAAATTGCATGATACCCCGCTGAGAACACTGTTTTACTGGCAGATCATCGGTAGAAGAAAAAAAAAACACATTTAAATGATCATCTGTTCTGCCTCACAGGTAACAGGCATAAAAAATGAACCACATGAAAGGAAATCACACGTGATCGTCCACATCTTTCACTTATTCGGGCTATTTCAGTGCCGTCCGTGTGCACAATGCTTGAAATCACTACAAGAACTTCCATCAAGATCGAGGTAAAAATAGCCTTGATGTAATTGGACACACACATACCAGCAGACTGTGCCTTTCACCCATCAGGCACAGTGGAGGAGTTTGCGGGCCAAGCTGTGGGGCCAGTCAGTCTGTGCACAGTCCTCCTTTTTTTTTCACTACATTGAAATGTGCTCCAGCATGGCAAATCATATCTCTCACAGAGCTACAACACTCCCACAGGCCTGTCAGGCCCATTTATTTACTCTATGAAGAAGAGCTGACACTTAAGGAAACCAGAAAGTGGGGTTTCACTCTGGAGTCGCGGTATCGAGCTGCCAGAGGAGAGGAAACCTGTGAGAAACAAGCTCTTTTTAAAATGTTCAATCAGGCCAGACAAGGGAGACATATTCACAGGGAACATTTCAAGTAGCACCCAGCCTATTTACACAAGACAACATGGTTTATTTAAAAGGAGATCAATTAAAAATCTCCTGACATAAATGATCTTTATTCATGCTGATGGCTGTCTGACAGTTCGAATTAAGTGCAAGTCTTAATTTTACCTACTTTTTTAAAATTTCTCACTGCATGATTACATCCTCAAGTCAGATTAGGAAAACTTTTATGAAGATCTAATATGCAAACTAGTCTTAACCTAGCACTATTTAGATAGACAGGTCTAGGCCTGATGGAGAAAAATACCTGCACCTGGTTAATTGGAGCAGATAATAGGGAGAGCAGGGGGGCTTTGTCAAAAAGCAGAATTCACAGAGGGCTAACTACCAAACTCATTCTGTGTTTGTTGTGCTATCTATCCACTTTTCTGGGGGGTAAGAATGATTGGCGGGCTGTAATTGCACCCAATTGCCCTGCAAACAGACATTTTTTTCTCCTTTTTTCTGCTATGGAGAAAAGTTTTTTTAAGTCTTCACTCACCGGCCAGGCAAAACTGAAGGGCAAAACTATCCTGGATTTGTCATTCCTGACAGAGCTCTTGAAAGAAAAGGTATTCCCTCCGAGGACAGGCGTAGATCCCATTCCGAAGCTGCAGGGCCCCGCAGCAGAAACCCTCGACTGGTATTCCTTCAGGCAAACTTTAAAAAACGTATCGCACTCGTCCCGTGTGCATTTTCTATCCGCGGTGTTCCGTGCGCCATCACAACACATGCCGCTCAGCAACTCTCCGTTCACATTGTGCATCGATAAGATTTGCAACTCGAATTGTCCAGATCCCTCTGACACCTGTTGGAGACAGAACAGTGAGTGCAATGGAAAACTTTGACCTGGCAATAAAAGAAAATAAAAGAACACTAACGGTGCGTAAAAGCTGCGCCGTTTTGCCGCTAGTGGCTCTGCATTATCGTGCACTTGCAGCAGGCTACACAACTTTGCACGAGGTTACATGTAATCTTAGCGACACACACATGCAAACATCCAAACAGCTTCACCCACTGAAGTGATCCACGTACCTGCGCGAGGAAGCAGAGTAAAAAGGCAGCAACGACTGAGCCCCGTCTCAAAATCATGCCTCCGGACTGCGGTTGCCACTCGTTTGTACTAGTCGTCTGGCCGACACACGGCACCAGAGCTCTCCTCTGGTTTAAACATGCACGAGTGGCGAACAACACTTTGATCAGCGGAGCACAGGTTCCCGATTCATAGAAGACCTCTTCCTAGTATGTCCCGCAAAACTCTCCGAGCGTCTGCGCTGCGTCGTTATCCGACAGTCTCCACTTGTTGTTGAGGAAAGTTTACGCAGTAGCCATGCGGCGGCGGCGGAGCCCACTGCTGACTGACTGACTCTGACTGACTGCTGGTCCGAGCTGGAGACACAAGTTCAGCAGGGAGGGAGTGTCTGCGGAGCCAGGAGCCTCCATATTCATGAGCAGAGCGCACAGATCCCGCCCCCCTCACATTATGAGGATAATCATACACTCAGGGTCGCTGCTCTGGCAGTGCTGTGGTGGAAAATAAAAGTGGAAATAATCTATAACCTGAAGTCATATTGATACTCGTAAGTCATCACAACCACAGAGCTAAATGAATTACATTTTGAAGACACGCATCAGTTCATACCTCACCCCTCCTTTTATTAAGAGATTCTATCTTTCTGCATCCTGCATTAGCTGCATACTGCCCTCACCACAAGCCATGCTATTATTTTACCTCATAAAGATTTATGTCAGTTTAAAAGGTGGATAGACCCAGTTTAGCTGTTTTTTTACTCTCTTCTACATTTGTGCCATTAGGTAACATACTAAATCATTCTGGGCCACAAAGTGAACTCGCATCAAGGCCAGGGCTGAGACATTTTTTAAATGGTATGTTAGACAAGCCTCGGATAAAGAACATTACATTCCGCTGCAGAAAAATGTTCAATATGTGCACATTATCGACATATTCTTTCTTTAATTTTTCCAATTTAAATAAACATGATAATAATAGGGGTGCATGCACCAGACCTGCCCGCCTGAGGAATGTCACACATTTTAAATCACTTGCAATGTAATGCTGTGTCCAACAATAAACCTCCAGTTTATGGGCAAACATAATACCAGGATGGATATTAGTTTAAATGCAGCCCCCGCTGATCAGATTTATACCTTTAACATTCAAGTCATTGATGTGGTCACAGAAATACTCTGACAGATTGCTGAAAGATATTATTACCCCAGTATCCTTTTTGGTGTCAAAGGGCAATTGTGGCCAGGTGTATCTCTGCAAGAAGGTAATCTGTGAACTGGATCAGTGACTAGGAGTACACACGCACACACACATACACACATTCATATGAGAGGATGGGAACCCCCTCTGCCCCTGTGGTTAGTGATTTGTGTGGACTAATTACACAGGTCATTCAATGGGTCACAATCAAGGAAACACAGTTGGAGACTGTGGCGTTACAGGGCGAGGAGCGCATCAATCAGTAACCATGTAATGTTTCACCATCACGCTTTATAGCTGTTTATGAGGGTGTCACACGTCTCAGATGTATGTGTTTGCATCTGATAAGCAGAAAGGCCCTGCAGTTTCTGGCTATTTTTGTTTGAAACCCTGCAAATAACCACTGTTTTCACTGAAACAGCAAAGCAAATGGCTTATCTTATTTTTAGATGCCTCGCCGACAGCGAAATGTTACGGTAGCTTCTGCACTGATCCTGAAAAAACCTCAATTCATATTCACAGTGGCAAGCAGCTACGTGTTATTTTCACCATCCTAAATCACTGCCGTCTATATGAAATGTCACATTTCCTGTGGTTGAACTTCAAGATGAAAGATAGAACTTCCTCCCCGCCTGCCTCAGTTGCTGAGTTGATAGACATCTCAGGTTGCAGGCCTCATTGAAATGCTCACTCCAGGTAATTAGGGTTAATTGGAGGAGTTTTTAACCCAAGGGAGCTTTTTTTTCCTCCTTTTTTTGTGCCTTGATGGTGAACGCCAAAATTGAGTGTAGAGATTGTAGACGATTGAGGGTGAGGGGGGTTGTGACAGGATCCTGTCTGCCGTGGCCCCGTGACCTGCCCAGAGGTGATGCTTGTGTTGGGATGATGACAGGGGTGGGGGAGAGCTGGAGATGCTGGTGCTGAACATGAATGAAAGAAAGGGGTGTTCTGGGAGAAAAAGTCTGACATGACAATGAGTATCAGCAAAATTTGCTATTGCGGTTGCAAAATGGCAACCGCAAATAGTGTCTTTTTCTACGTTTGCACATTTATACAAAAAGTCCAAAATACTCAATGTTAAAAGGTGGCGTTTTTACAATAGATGTCTTATTTTATTTCTGAAAAGATTACTCTACTCTGAGAAGACAGGCCAAGGAATGATGCATTCTTGATTTATTCAGCTCTTCCACTTGACTGCTAATAGGTATCCAAGCAGCATGTTCCCTGTAAGCATGGTCTGTAGTCGTCATGGAGCACAGACAGGGTTTCTCCTCTGAGGCCATGGTGCTAATCTCCTGCAGCCTTAATGTGATTATGGTAATGATCACACAAATGACCCCTGGGCTTTGGGGGGATCCGTGGTTCATACATCCTCACACATAGGCTGCAAAGGCGCTGTGACTCCACTGGCCCGCATAAGAGACCACCAGACTGAACCAGTCCTGGTGGCCCGCTCCTGTTCTTCTGTCCTTGCTGAGCTTGGAAGAGTAGAGTGAATGACCAAATAAATTCCAGCCAGCTACAAAAGAGCTGAACGGCCATGAGGGAGATGGATATCTTTTGTTGTCTGACACTCAATGCCGTATTCCAATCCAATTACCTCAGCCTTTTGCAACCCCTCCTATCACAGTGCATGGCATTGAGGCCTGCCTGGATTCCGAGTCGGACCCCTAACAAGAATGTGGTGGATTAGGTGCTTAGTGAGCACTCCCTTCCCCCGACCTTTACTAAAATCTGTGCACTCTCTCCTAAAGAGATTTCCAACTATCTCTTAAAAAAAATGCATCCCATTTATTTTAATGCCATTACTGCGTCACTACTAAAGATCTGGAACAGAATAATTCCCCCCTTACATTCTTTTATAAGCCAAAAGTGATGCGGCTGTGTTGCTTCAACAAGGACTTTTATTGTGGACAGTCAACAGTGAAAGACAAGAAAGCACCGTGTGACAGAGTTGGCGGATTTACTCTTCTGCATCTGGGTGTGTTGGAAATTACGTGTAAGTCAGCTGCAACACATCTTTTTAAAAATGTACCTCTACATCGGGGCTATGAGGGCTGCTTGACCACAAGAGCTGTGATCAGTTAGAGATAGAGGTTGATGATAGTGAAGATAATGTGGAGCAAGATCAAAGTGCCGCTTGGAATCTTTTTTCTTCTTTTTTTTTTTTTGCATATGGATATTTGACCCTCATTGTCCAGAATTACACTAGAAGGCTGTTTTTCTATTAATCATATGAATGCTGATGGGTTCTCACCTTTTAACCTCAGTTCACAGATCCTCTACTTGCATGTTTGAAGACATATCAGAATTACATTAATACTTTCTAATATGGACTTTTCACTAAAAAAGTTCAGCTATCTGGACAGAAATAGTTAAAATAGCATCTGTCTCTCCTCCCCTAAATTCAAAATGTATGATTCTGGTTGTTCAGAGTTCAGAGTTCAGCTACTGGCTTCAAGGAGTCTAAAAGTTCATTCTTAATGGATGTGCAATGCTGGATTCAACTTTATATCATCCCTTGTAACCCGTTGGCTTAGGATTGACATCCAACTTAGACACAGATAATTATTCAAAGCAGAGTATTTTTATATGTCGTAAAACATGTCAAGAGACAATCTTTGGATACTTCTCCTGATCCTTAATGCAGCAGTTGAATGTACCTAAGCAGTTTCTTAATCATTGCACAAGAGGTACTGAAATATTGGACATTATAACTTTACTACATTCATCTGGCAACTGTAGTTAGGAGTTATTTTTCATATAATAATTCTTCATGCAAAACATGCATAAAAACCCCTATGAATCATCTGGGGCACATTTTTTATCAGTTCCGTCAAGGAGTTCCCCCTTTAAACTTCTAAGATGATTTTATCTGTTTGATAGCAAATGTGAAGCTCTGTAACATGTCATATAAAAACTGAGACTAAAGTCCAAAAAATCAAGGCAGTTTTTTTTCCATTTCCATCTCCTATTAATCATCTCATGACCCCCTCAGATTTATTTTGTGACCCTCTGAAGGAGCACATCCCTTAGGTTGGGAGTCACTGAACTAAACTACCCAATACACAGCAGTTCACACTGGCTCCACCAGACCAGGTGCAACAGTAAAATGCTGCTTATGCACTTATTCATCAGTATTATCAAAGTGATTAATTATATGTCACTGGGGCAGAATTTCTCCAAGGGATGTCCTTTTACTTTTAATACTGATCTGAGCCCTTCTTCCACCACTGCAGTAAGGCTGAACAGATGTATGATATTTTTTTCAATCAATGAAAACTCTCCACCTCCACATACTGTTATATATCTGGGACTGTGATGGCACTATGATGATGTATGAATAAAGTCTATGATTAACTTTACTTTTAGATATTTGTTGTGGAAGTATCATGGTGGGAAATGCACCAGTGTGAAGAAACACACTGAATTGGGGAATTTACACAGAAAGGTCAGGATGTGTGAGGTGAAGAAGCACATCTGAAGAGGAAATGAGACAGAGTGAAAAAGAAGGCCCTCTACAGTTTAGTGTTCGTGCCTTTAAAATATCATAGTGTTTACACGGTGTGTTTATGGGAGCTGCTCTTACAGAATGTGTCACAGATGGTATCAGCAATCGGCACTGAGATAAATATTATTTTCCGCTGTTAAAGGTGGCCACTTTGTTATTTTCAACATTTATCCGAAAGCCTGTTCTGCGAGGTGATGTCTGAGTGTATACGCAGTGAGTACCTCGAAGCGGTTAGTGCACAGGGAGTCCAGCTGCTCTGTAGAGGTTAAGTAAAAATTGGATTACAGAGGGTTTGGTTGAAAGCATGGGTTTTGATTTTCATTGGTTCAAACTGTGCTTTAATTGCTGCGGTGATGCTGTGGGTGACTCATTTATGTCATGTTTGTTCTAGTTGTCTTCCTTTCATTTTGTTTTTCTTCCCAGAGCGGTGCTGCATATGTCAGCAGCACAGGGGAACTAAGGATTTAGACGGTTACTTTTAGCGTCAGCAGCGTCATAAGAGATGACTGGGTCAGCACTCTGCGCACGCACACGTGTCAGGTTAAGAACCTGTGAATGGATCATCAGTCTGTGTGTGTCCTCGCACATCCTTAATGGCCAGAGGTGTTTGATCCTCTGAGGGGAGGGGAGGCCGCAGGGCTGCAGTCAGTGAAACAAATCAGATTATCCCCTCTTAGGCTAGTAGCCGTCTACTCACTAGTGTAGCATTTCCACCTGGCCAACAATACCAGGTCTCATACTGCTGAGCTGACCCTTGTGATCATGTGATTAAGCGATTTGTGCGTGAGTGCGTAATGTCATAGCACAGTTGATTCACTGTGGAGTCAAATCTGCGTTTGATTAGATTTGGCCCTGCGGGGGAAAGGCCAGTTTGAAAATTTGCTAGAATGCTGAGGAATGTTTAAATCATTGATCAGTGTGGCGGTTTCTCAGGTGGGAGGATGCAAACTAGTCAGGCGATGGGAGGGAGATTAGATCCTTTGCCCATCACACCATCCGTGGTGGTCTCCCAGAGTCAGGAGGGCCAGTGAGTGTGGCCCTCGGGATCAGTGAGTCAGAACAGTGCTCTCTTCAAACAGGATATTGGCCCTCGCTTGAGGTGAGTGCAGCTAATTACCTGAACTTCCTATCTGGAGGAGGTGACACTGATAAAACTCTTCCTCTCCTTTGTCCCTGTCTGTCGATTGCATTGCACTTTGGATCTTTGCAGCTGTGTGTCACTAGGAAGCTCATCGTATTGCAAACTCTCAGAAAAACGACCTGCAGACTTGCAGAGAGGAACTTGAACATGAACATAAGCCCCGTCAAAAAGACATCCATTGCCAGCCTTGAAGGAAAATATTGATGCTGGCAAAGTCCTGACGTCCCTCGCACCATGACGTAGCGGTTTTTCCATGACACATTTGATGATTGCTTCCAAATGGGCCTGTCAGTTTTAATATAGATGACCCCAGCATTTCGCTTTCCTCTAAAGTAAACAAAATCCGCCGGCTCTCCCACATACACACATATGCTAAAGAATGTGTGATCACACACCAGGAATGGGTCTTGAGACAGAACAGGCATTCGCGAGCTGATATATGTTTTCACGTTCAATCTTCTTACTCGTGAGTGGAGCAGTTTGAATTGATGTTGTTTTTGTAAGTTTGCAGATCGAAAGCCACAGTGTTATTTCAGGAAACTGGATGTGAGTGCATGACATAGCATTAAACACTAGAACGTGGTGGATGTTAAAAAAAAAAAAAACACCAACATGAGATTTTACTTCAATAGAAGAAGCCTGGCAGATTGTTTACTTTACACTTTTCCTCACTGCAATAAATTTAAAATATAATTCAAGTGGGCTCAGTTAATTTTATATGACAATAAACTAATTTCATGTCATATTTAGTGCTGGGCTTGGACCCAATTCCAACATTTAGTGAGTCAATATAGCGAAAATTAGATTACGCAGTGTCAACTAACATGGGAAGGACACTATTCAGTTTGTTTATAGACATGTGTGTAGCTGGGCTGCTGGAGAAGTGGAGCAGTCACAAAGAACATGGAAAAATGTGGGAACAGCTCAATTACAAGGCACATAGTGGAGTTGAATATTGGACGGGTCCACTTCACTGGAGCATGTCAACTACCTGTTAATGTTAAACTAATGAGCCTACTTTCAGTCCCATTGTGAATGTGCTGCTCGTTTAAAAGGTCTGGCACACGATGTAAATCACCATGTAGCTACAAGTATAAGTGTGGTGGAACAGAGCTGACTGTTTATACACTGAAACACTCCATTATAACTTAAAAGAAATAGTTTGGCAGTTTGCGGAACACGCTTATTTGCTTTGCTGATGAAAGTCTGATGCGAAGATTGATACAGTCCTCGTGTATGTATGCTTAATGTGAAGTCTTTTAGCAATAGCTTAGCATCAAGACTGAAAGTGTTGGAAACAGCTAGCCTGCCTTTCCAAAGATGACAAATTCATCTGTTTTTCCATTCCAGCCTTTTTTCAGCCAATCAAATGCTAGCTATGTTCATATTTATCAAAATGTCTGAAAAAAAAGCATGTGTATTTCTGAAAACGCAACTTATTCCTTCAAGACGATTCTCTGTGACCCCTTTCATACTCACTGTTAATATAAAAATTACTCCTTGAAACTGGATCAACTATTCTTTTCATATCTAATCTCCACCTCTAGGACACATTCAACATAATTTTCAACAAGGTATTGATAAAGCAGCTCATACAGTGTTAATGTGGTTGTACTTTTGCAGGCTGAACATGATAAACAGGACAACGCCGACCTGCATTCAACTATGAACTGATCGGATTTTGGTGGTCAAAGGTCACTGCAATCTCACAAAACACATTTTTGGCCATTACTCAAAAAAATATTTCAGTGGTGCAGAGCAGCAGCTTGGAAGTGGCTCCAAAGTGATTTTGTGGTAAACATGATCTTAATGGGTTTCAGTTACTATGTCATACTTTCATTACCAGACTACGGAAACAGAAAAATATGTCAATGAGAACAGCTTTATCAGGAATTTGGCTGCAGTAAAAGGCAACATATGTGAGCACAGAGAGCAGGAGAGAAGCAAGGGCTAAGTGGTGGTTGCAATGAAACACAGAGGGCTGCTGAAAAACACAGTAACCCACCTAGTTCTTGTTTGTTTGTTTAAAATCAGCCCTAGATTTCCCATCATGCTTGAAAGTCACTCAGGGGCCGCCGTTTAGCTCGCTGAGTTAAGGCGTTACCATGTGAGCGCAGGTCGCCAGCAGTGGTCATGGAGTCAGGTTAAGGGCCTTGCTCAAGGGCCCACAGTGGTGGTGACTGGGACAAGTGGTCGCTCTCACTTTCCCACCTCAACCTCTCTTGCCAGTCCGGGGGCTCGAACCGGCGACCCACTGGCCACCACTGCCCCTTTACAAAGCTCTGACATATGGGCATATGATCAAAGCTAATGGTAATGTTAGCCACATTAGCGGCAAACGTGTAAACACTACGGATTATTCTATTGTTGTGTGGACATTGAAGATAAGCAATCCTGGTGGACTGTGGGTCAGCTGCTCATTCTGAATGACTCACCTTACAAGAAGTGGCCAGTAAGGAGGCAGGATTATGCTTTTTTTTTTAGTTTGATAATGATTGGTTATCCAGTTTCTATGTAGAAACTGGATAAAGTTCTTACTGGCTTGTAAAGCTGAGAGGCCCTCTAGCTGAGGTGGGGCTTGAGGAGTGGCAGTAGTAAGTGTCTTCATGTTCTCACAGCTTTTATTTTTACACCTCCAAGTTTATAAAACACACAAAACACAATAAAAACAGATTTTCACTATATGGGACCTTTAAACCAGTCGAGCAGACAGGAGCGAGCAATTAAACTATAATATGTAGCCTCAGACAGTTTTTTGAAAACTGCAATACTAACAACTGACTGATCTAAATTTCTATGTTGCTTCAATATCTGGTATTGTGGGCAGATTAGATATGTTTCAGGCATGTTATGAAGACGAAAAATCTCACGCTTCTGTTTGGTCTTTACAATAGAAACAGTGACACACAATCAGGGTAAACCTCAGTATGGTTAAATTTCACTATAGCTTAATAGGCAACAGGAGGGTTTTATTGCCATGTCTTTTTTTTCTTGGCCATGACTCTCAAAACGCTGTGTGAAGTAGTCATAAAACTGTCAGTGGGAGCAATATTTTCCACACAGCATGATGACAAATAACATGTAGGCAATACATGTGTGGGTGTCATACAGACAACATACTGTAATGTGTAATATTTTTTTCAAATTATCAGTCTGGCGTATTGTGATGTAGAGCTGAATGCTGCTTGTTTTGTTGGTGTATGTGAACGTGTATGTGTATGTGTATGTGTATGTGTATGTGTATGTGTATGTGTATGTGTATGTGTATGTGAATGGTTAGACTGTCTGCTCTCTTGTTCCCAGTTTTTCTTTAATTCTAATAAATTCTTTTTATTCTTTGTAGACAGTCAGGAAAGGAGTTCAGGTCTCCTTTTTTAAAGTTTATAAATGCCCCAGAAAATCCTCCATGTGTCTGCAGTGCAACATGTTGGCTACATAGTGTTGTTTCCGAAATCACGTGAAACCAGGGAAATTCTGTGCACAACAGCACTGCATCCAAGACATCATGAAAAGTGAGAAATGGGAATGTTCAGGCTCATAATTTCCTTCTGCCTGTACCTCAGACCATTCCAGCAGCTGAGGAGGGAATAAAAGAGACACACACAGGTACTAACTAACTCTAAGCACTTCAGAATAATGGCTAAGAGTCCAAACAGGTCGCCATTTTATCAAGCACTGTCCAGCTCAGCATCCAATCGGCTTGAAGTGTGACCGTCAGAAAGAAGACACCTCTGCATGGTTGGCAGCCTCTCAGCCCTTTGAAGAGGTGTCAGTTTGCAGCAAACTGGCATCTCTGCCTGGTTCTGTTCTCTTGTGGTTACTCCACACTAAATGGTCCAAAACACCAAAGCAAAGTGGTGTCATTAGGGGCAAATGGAACAGAGGGGGAAAAAATCATATTAAAATATTGATATGCAAAGATAATAGGCAGCAAAGGAAAAACACGACGAGGCTCTAAACTTTTAACTGAAAATGGGTTTGGAAAGAGAAGCTAACAGCTGAGGGAGAACAGTGTATGGAGGAACTTCACAAAACATTTACCAGAACAAACGTAAGACTGCTGAAGAGGCTTGGCTACTTTCTTGCCTGCAATGAAGAGAAATGCTGCTCTTTTAATATATTACATATTTTGTCATTTGTATAGGAATGCACTGGATACATAAATATTAGAGGGGGACAGTGACTGTGCCTTGCTGCATGCAGTGTGCAGGCTGGCAGGAGCAGACAGTGTTTTGACATGAAGGTGCCGGTCTGTCACTGGCCAAGTCGACTTGTGCTGAAAGAGAGCGAAGCGCTGGCAAGTCTCACAGGATCCGTGAATCAAGGTCAGCACAGCAGAAGGGGCCCAGTGTTTTCTTAATTCACTGACAGACACAGCTAACTATGTTTACGACAGCTTAACAAAAGCAGTCTGGAACCCATAGACTCCAAACCTTGTTTTAATTATTTTTATTTGATAATGTTTTTCATTCTGACCTAATCAGAATCCCTGAATGCATTCTAATGTGGTGTGCAAATGCCTGAATGTCTCCCTCAGTGCATTATGCTGTATGTAAATCAAGGAGGAAAAAGGGGAGATCTTTTGTGTCAGCACATCTGACATTCCTTTGTGCTAAGTTAAAGGCTTGTCTTGTGAAATCATGCTTCACTGCTATTGTGGACTTGTGGTTTGTGCACGTTCGTTATGAAGAGCCTGTGAGTGACATTATGTTTGCTCTTAAGGTTGAAAGTGAGAGGTTGTGCTCATTAACAAGCTCAGAATGAGTCCCAGTCTGGGACCAGTCTGTCCAGTCTTAACCATCATCCACCGCAATAATGGCTGCTATGCAAAAAATGAAAGAATAAAGGACAACAGGGACGTTTAGTCATGGTTACTGGATGCTACTAACAAGTTTCCTTGCCAACTTATAAAAAACACTCAAAACTTCATATTAATTCTGGCTCAATTAATACAGAGTGCATTCACGTTAACCAGCAATCATTACGCTCCAGTGATCTAAAGGCCATTGTCACACAGGCACTTGAAGAAGTCTTTTGTGTAACAGAAGAATGGCAGAGTGACCCCCGGCAGTGCCAAGCAAGGCCAGAGAGACGTTTCTTCAGCCCCTCTCAGCAGCCTGGAGTAAGATTTCAGGGTCTGAGTGGCCATGAGTGTTGCTGAGTGATAGGCAGAGAGAAGAGACCCTAAACCCAATAGCTTTGATGATTGAAACAAAACACAGAGTCCCCCCAGGCTACAGCCTGCAGCTCTGTGACTAAGCACGCTGTCATGCTTGTATGGGGGCTGCAGCTCCCAAAGTTTGTGCCCTTTTTCTTACTGTATGTGTTTAGTCTAGATGTGTGTACAATAAAAACTCACTCCTAAATCCCAAAGCAAGACAAGCACTAATATCGACTCCACTGTCATCAATCAACACTTGCTGCAGTTGCTTCAGTGATGGTAAGGAGAAGACCAGACAGTCTTGACAATGGCAGTGATTTTGTGGGGTCAGAGGTGGACCTGTGTGGTTGCACTTCTTTGACCTTCTATAAAATAAAATGCTATTTTCATGAATAAGCTCGGAATCTTCTCCATTCATTCCATGTCTCCTACAAAACACATTTCTATGCCAGTAATTTGCTTTGGCAAACACCTTTGAAGTATAATTGCTGCCTGGACATTAACTGCCAAAGGGAGTGTGATGTTTGTATACCAACAGAATCTTTTGGGAGGTGGTACAAAACAGACATGACATTGGTAACTTCTCTTGGCAATCTGTGTCCCTAAAACCCTAAGTTAGAGATTATTTAACATCAAATTGCTGCTGACTTAATCTCTATTTAAGACCATGATCTTTCCACAACCTTAATGAAATGGCTAAAATTCAGGAAAACAAATTAACTATATATTTTGCAGGCTTAGCGTGAACCTTACAGTCCTACAAACTTAATGAAAAAAGAGGTTTCTAAATGGCAGGATGACATCATTTGTCAGTGTCAGCTACTTCATGAAAGTCACACAAAAACAAGTGGGAAGCAGCCACAGATTGTCAGAGAGAAAAACTGGTAATGCTCTTGTTGCAACTACTCTGAATATCCAGCAGTATAGTTTATGCATTTTTTTGGCCAGTGAAGTATTTGTTTACCCAACACATGGATGTGGATAATATTTTCAATATTTTGAGGCATGAACCATGTCCTGTGGGTGTGTTTGCTATAGGTGTGGTGACCAGCATTTAGCTGGTTGTGGCTGTTGAGTGGCCGCAATGTTGGGAAATCTTAAAACAATAACAAATGCAGAAAGCAGCACCAAGAGAAAACAAAGATTAGCAGGTCTTTAGCGCAGCCTCATGCTGGATGATTGAAATTTGACAGCTTATCAAGATGAGTGGCGTGCTGGCGTGGGAGGGGGGAGACGCATTAGCGATAAGGATCTTGCTGACTCACAGTGAAAAGTTGGATGTACTTTGTGCTGAGCAGCCTCAAAAAATCATCATGTTTCCGGCTAAAAAAAGCCCTTTGGCTGTGTCCACCTATGTTTTTGTGAACTTTTAGAGCTTTTTAGACCTACCCTTTTAGTCAGTAAACAGCTATACATACTTAGGTGGACTGATGTCCCAGACATTCCTTATGCCACTGAGTTCAGTAAATTTTGAACATTACAAAAAAATATTTATATGACTATTTTATATGACCAAACACTAAAAATAGGTTAAGGTTAAGAAATGATTGCAGTCATGATTAAAAGAGAAATTGCTAGTTTAGAGTCGCTTGAGATAAAGGTTGAGTTAGTTAGTTAGTTGGGTTGGTTGGTTTGGTTGGTTGGTTGGATGGTTGGATGGTTGGATGGTTGTTTGGTTTGGTTTGGTTTGGTTTGGTTGGTTGGTTGGTTGGTTGGTTGGTTGGTTGGTCAAAAATGTTGTGCTGGAAGTAAACTGATGAGTTCAATATAAATGCCCCCTTGTTATGTTGACAAATATATCTGGAAAGGATTATTGTCACAACAAAATGTACAACAATTATTAATTATTAGTATTAATGCAGTTTTTAAAGTCCCTCTCCGTCCGTTGATTCAGCCCCTAAAAACCTGTCTCTGATAATCAAAGTTAGATATTTAGAAGGTTTTTTTTTCATGAAAATGACCCCTTCCTGCCTTAAAATGCCTTAAATATAACTCTACACTGTTGCTTAAATTAGAATGTGCAGATCTGTGAATCCCTGTCTCTTTCTCCACCCATCTCTTGCTGCACCTGGAGAACACCAGCTCACCTATAACTCTGCTCAAACACTGCAAAACTACTCTAGTTTGGAGTAATTCAGTCATACATGTTTTAACTGGAAGCTTAACTTAAATGGAAAAACCATGCAATCCTGCAAGTTGACAGGATCAGCTCCTTAAGTTTGTTACATTATGAAACCCCCAAAGTTTGAATCTGTGTTTTTGAGACTCCCATTGGTCCACTGAAGTTGCAAGATGCAAATGCTCAGCCATGGCATTGCCTGGTTATTTCTCTCATGATGTGTCTTCCAACATATAAAAAACACCATATGGACATGTGAACAAGGTAAAATAGTAGATTTTCATTAAATGGGGTCTTTTCCTCAAAGGAATCAAGATTTAAAATTTTTTGATTTTTGAGTGTAGCTCCTTGTCATTGTTACAGTCTTTGCTCACTGTTAATAAATGACAAATGTTCAAAGGAACAACAAATCTGAATCTCTTTGAGGGTTAAAAAGAAAATAATTCTGCAATCCTTTCAACTCTGCTGCATGCTCCAAGTATTCAGGATGTATGAGAGAAGAGAGAAAACATTGGATGGCAAAATGTTCCAGGTTCATGGGATGTGTTTAACTCTGCTGTTGCTCAATCAAAGAGCAGATAGCGGCTCCTTCTCATTTTATGACCCTTTGGAAACATGCTCAGAGTATTATGTTATCAAACTGGGAAAAGGGAGGGAGTGCGCCGACAGCTGAACAAAGGCAATGCAAACAGCTGTGCCAGTGCAAACAGCAGACAGATTATTTGCAAGAGAAAAGTTAGGCAGGCCTCACTATCATAATACTGACATCAAATCATAGCAGCAATAAAGTGTTCTTCAGCTGCGGATTTGGGGATTTTATTTTTGCCTGAACATTTGTCCAGAGGTGACAGTTGTACTGAACAGAGATCGATCATTAAACCAAATTGTAGTCCTCGACATCAAGCCCTGATTTGTTCACTGTCCCACTCAGCTGAGAGACAATGTTTGCCTCATGTCTGCTCGAATGCACTCAGAGGACGGTTTCACACTCGATGGTTTCTCACTTGAGGTGGCTGGCTGCAGTAGGAGGATCAGTGTTGATACAGCTGATCGCTGTTATTCCAAGTGAAATATATGGCCCTGTTTGTTTTCAGAGATAGACCCAATGCTTTCCTTCAAGTTCATATTTATCTATCGAGGGAAATATGTCAGCGCAGATCCAGTTTGCACTTATTACACAGTCTCTTCCACATATTATGCTACTGAAGAGGAATTAACTCACATCTTTACTATATCTCAGAGTGTCACATTTCTCATTGGGAAGGATTATATATATCATAATCTGTTCAAACTGAGACTTCTTGCCTTTTTCTTTCCATTGTTTACCATAAAACTACACTAAAAGTATGCCAATTACATACAATTATACCCCTGTGAACTTTATATGATGAAAGGCGGCGGCTTTTATGAACCATGTTCCAACAGATATGATCACTGTTACCTACAGTTGTCCTGTTTTTTTTTAACTAAATGACACCCTTCAACAGCCTGAAGGTGTTGAAAAAGTGCCAGCAACAGTGGATAGCAGTAATTTTAGAGTTGCGTGCAAAAGACAATACCTCGTGGAGCTGCTGCACACCCATGTGAATGGATTTCCCCTCCAGTAGATTTGATTGGTATCTATCAGGGGGGAAAACGTGAAAATGACTAAAAGCATTGTTCGATACTCTTGGCAAAAGTCGGGGTAATGTGTTCCGTTGCAGAGCTCTCACAGACTAGTGTTACAACCAGAGAAAACTTAGTTACATTGTGCTGAAATGTCATTCGATGCATCAGTAATCCAAGAGTTGTGATTTAATATTTCTCAGGACAAATTGGTCTTTGCGTACACTCTCACAGAATGCCGTTTGGACACTTAAGACAATATTCAGGTTAGACTTTGCAGCATTTGGTTGAAGTAATGATATTACCTCAGTGGTGCATGAGGCAATACAGTATTCCTCTACGTCTTTGGAGGGAAGGGGAAGTCCCCGCGTCTGTGTGCTGTTTGACTGGACTGGTTGAGTAATGCAGCCTGGGATTAGGTGGAGCAGCCTCACAGCAGCAAACCCTCCCTCACACTGATCTGTCTGGACCCACACATGTGAACGGCTGGATCAGAACCACAGCTGGCCCAAGTCCTTCCAAGGTGTCAAACCATTCATATACTAGTCCTCCAGCTGGAACATGCACGTTTTTTTATTCAGTCATAAATGAACAAATAAACAGGATTTACTATATGATCAACATCTGCCAGAAATGTAGGGGAAAGCATGTATTATACCGCTGAGCATTCATCATGACAGTAAAACATGCATTGTGTTTCCCACTAACGGCCAATGCAAAGAAGCAGATTATGAAATTTTAGGAGACAGAGTCGACGTTAACGGTCTGTGCCTCTGTGTGTACACTTTTAACTCCGCTGTCGGCAATAAAATGGCTTTTGAGCGAGAGAGTTTCCACCTGTTTTATGACCATTTTAAATTTTGCGCAAGACAGCCTAACTGGAAATGCCAGTCAGGTTTCAGGAGAGAAAGTTTACATTGTATTAGTTACAAGTAAATCTGCAAAAACAAATTACAAAGAGTCTGCCATTAGTAAAAAGTAAAGTTGTGAACAGAGCTGCAGGATCGGTACTCTCTTGTTACAGAAAACAGTGTTTCTCTTCGTTGCAAAAGCCTCTAAATGTTTAACATAAGTTGATGGATTTTTTTGGCCACTGAAATATTTGTTTCCCCAACACATGGACATGGATAATATTTCCAATATTTTGAGGCATAAACCATGTCCTGTGGGTGTGTGTTCCTATAGGTGTGGTGACCAGCAGTCAGCTGGGTTGTGGTTACTGTGGCTAGTGGCCACAATGTTGGGAAGTCACAGCACAATAACAAATGCAGAAGGCAGAACGAAGCATATAATGTCATGGTGGGAAAATGGAGGTGGAGAACTTATGTTAATAATGATAAGGATCTTGCGGACTACAAAAGTAGACATTCTTATTAAGCAGATTAGAAATACTTTTGTTATCACTTATTTATACATTAATTTACACATTTTGGTCATTTAAAACACAAAAAAAGACATGCCATTACTGTAGCTGTAGTAAAGGGCCATTCACATTTTTGTGGACTGACTTTCCAGACATGCTCCGCACAGAATGTGCCCGGGCCTCACCATATCTAATCTAATAGGAGCACTAAATTTGGTTAAAATGAATTACAGCGCTTCATCGCATTAAAGCATGAGAATATATCAGTGGCAGAAAAACAACTCAGTGAGTAATATGTCAACATTAAATCATTAGACAGATGTTGACGGTGGCGGTTTAAAAGCACAGTTAAAAAATGATTAATGCTGGGACATGACAGAATGAGAATTAATGAACAATCCAATCATATAAGTGGTTAAACAAACTGCCAAAGACAGAGAACACCCCTCAATTAGTGTTGAAAGACAGCAGCAAATATGTGACAGCCCCCTCCCTTCTCAGCTATCATTGCTATCTTGCAACATCTTCGTGGAAAACTAATCAAAGAGATGCACAGTTGTGTATACAAAGTACTGAGTAGGAACTGTGTTTGCCTAATTAAAAAAGAAACAAGAATTAGTGTGTGAGAGAGAGTAGTGGGGAGCAGAAATGTATGCAGAGCATCTTGATGAAAGGTTTCATTATTTGATTGTTTATACTGCAACACTGGGACTTACATATATTTCATAAAGTAGTGCTACACGGAACAAGGCGTGGACTGCTCCACCAACTCTGCCCAAATCAGCTATATGTAGCAGTGTGGAAATTGGCTGTATATTATGAAAAGATTACAATCTAAGCAGTGTGGTGTGTGCGTGTAATTCATGCCATATCCTGTGAGGGCCTGGGGTTAAACAGCAGACTTAAGCGACATGAACAAAACTTCAATCACTGTGAGGCCCCAACAGGATAAAGAGGAAAATTCACTGCTGGCAGTCTATTGTGAATGACATTAGTTGGAACGGAAATGAGACAGCGATTATTGAGAAAATGTGTTAGTTGAATTTTGTGCGGTTTTAAGTTTAAGGGGTGTTTTGAGTTACAAATCACATTTTTATTTAAGATTTTAGTATAGGAATGGCATGCTATATTCAAAAGGCATCAGTGGAGGCGATGGGGTGATTGGGTGTGTGTGGCTCACAGCTGGTTTGTGTGTTTCTTCTGAGGCGGCAGTGGCAGCCTCTCTGGGGCGTCTACATTTAATGTCCTTGGAGAGGCTCAAATGGTCTCCCAAATCCACATCCCGGCTTTAGTCCCAGCATGCAGCAGTGTGGAGAGACAGATTGAAATGCTGAGGGAAGTATTTAACCCCTGCCACCTCTCCAATTAGCCAACTTGTGTCCCATTTCCTAAAAGATCTTGAGAACATATTTATTGGAGAGGGGCTATATTTGGGCATGAAACGGTGAGACGTCCTGTTGCCAATACGGTTCAAGTCACAGTGTTTAGCTCAATGCTACTTTTCATTCAACAAGTGCTGAGTCATTAGTAGTTCCTGCACACTTTGTTGTGTTTGTTCTAAATTACTGAATTCTCTTTAATGGGACCAGAGGTGGTGATAGGAAATGACCAGGGTAAATATTCCGTCCCTCCAATCATTCTCCAAACCGCTTAGTCCGGTGGAGTCACAGTAGCAACAGAGGAATAAGAGACACCCAGGCCTCCCTGTCTTCAGAAAAGTTCTCCAGCTCGTCCTGGGGGGTCTCCAGCTGCTCCCAGGCCAGCTGGGAGAAATAATCGCTCCAGCACGTCCTGGGTCGGCCCTGGGGCCTCCACCCAGCTGCCTGTGTCTGGTAGACCTCTAAAAGGAGGCACTCAAGCAGCATCCTTATCAGGTGCCCAAACCACCTCAGCTGGCTCCTATCAATGTAAAGGAGCGTCTCCTCCGAGCAACTCCTGGATTTCCAAACTTCTCACCTGATCTCAGACAGTTAGCCCGGCTACCCTGCGGAGAAGAAAATCCTGTTAAAACATATACAGCATACAACAGAAGTAAGTACATCACTGGTTAATATCACTTAAATGTAAAATTATTCAAAATTGTATCACCTCTCAATAATAAGTAGAACAGTTGTGTATTTTCTCTTGTGTGAATTAAAAACTATGACTTTATATTTGTTATATTAAAATACAGGTCCAACAGCAGGAACTTAACACAACTAAATTTAGTACCCCTTTCATAATTGAGTTTCAAATCTATTTTTTTTTCTTTATTTTTGATGACAGACTCAATCCTGCTCAGCATGGAGGAAACCATATTCCTAGAGAGATGGAGAAATTTTTGAAAGAACCTTTGTCTTCTTTATAAACTCCTGTGTGATTTTGGAAGAGCGCCTTGGATCATTATCTTGCTGGAAGATTCCTATTTTGTAAACCTTCTGCAGACTGGGAGTCATCTTGTCATTCATGGTGCCATCCATGAATGTCATCTTCCCAGCACCTTTTTTGCACTCATGCAGCCCCCTAACATCACACTCCCACCTCTGTGTGTCACTGTCACTGTGTCTTTGCATTCACTGTGGTAGTCCTGGCCAGGTTCAAGCCAAACACGCTGGACCCCATTTGAGCAGAACAAATCTATCTTGGTTGCATCTGATCAGGCTTGTTTTCATGTTCTTAAGTAAAGCTTCATCTTGCAGTTTTGTGCTGAAGAGCAAACAAGGGTGTTTTTATTGGATGCTGTCAATAAAGGTTCAATCATTCATTGTCCTTCACACTGTCTGAGCTGTGAGAAAAACTCCAGTCATTCCCTGCAGGGCAGAGGAAGAGTTTCTATTTTGAGGCCTGCATTTCCAATATAGTCTTTTGTATTTTACAGTCAAAATAAATTGATTTCTTAGCAAAACTAACTTTTATTTTCAGTTCAACTTGAAAGAAATGGAAAACTGTGAATGCCACACACCTTCTTTCTGCCAGGTGTTGTTGAACTAAAGAGAATAAAGATGAAACTTTGACTTCATCTTGGTGCTGCAATTGGCAACAATGAGGAGGAAATGCAGCGGTCTTCAGGGATAATGACTCTTTTCTCCAAACTCCTAAAAGCTCCCAAGCTGCCAATCAGCACCTGATTAACACCAAAGGCCTCCCCTTTCCACTCCCTGCTTTCATCTCTATGGTGATCAACTGTTGGAGTGAAATGGAGACTGTGGACTTGTCAAAACTGAGTCTGTGGACAGCCTGCATCTTGTTATTCGCACCTCAACAGGTTTTACCAAAGCCAAGACGGAATAAAACTTGGACGTAACCTGTCATCTAAGCTTTTTTTCTTCTCTCCTCAAAGCTTAGGGGCGGCAAGGAAATGATCATTATGCTTCATCATGACCCCATCGTGGTTCTTTTGAAAAATGTTCCAAACTAGCTCTTAAATTCGATTATTTTCTTGGGCCTTTCTACCTACTCAACATGATTGCTTTGAACTTGAATGTCAGAAAAGGAGAAATTCAATATGACCTACTCGAATGCTTTTCACCAACAACTGAAGAAAATCCTCACAGGTTAACGATAGGTCAGCGCTGAATGGAAGCCGTCGGCCTATACATTCCCGAGTCCCGAGAGAGGGGCTATCTGATGGCTCATCTGGTTAGCAGGTATAATAGGACTGGGTCACAGGTGAGCCACAGATGGTAGATGTATGTGGATCAGTTCGTCCAGATCTTAAGGGCCAAAGTGATTCATAAACTACTCTTGGAGAGCGACAGTCTTATATTTCAACGAAACATGCCACTCTTTGCTTTCCCTGTTTTTCATTTTCATGTGTATCTTCCATTATTTAAAATTTGTACCACAGTTACAGCTGACTTTTATTGTATATCTGTGCACGGGGGAGCAAGGTAGAAAAAGTAGATGCACTATAGCTCCATTATAATATAAAGAATACCACTGTTATATATAACCCAAAAATTAACAGTTTGATTTGAGTCAGAACTTCATGTCTGATCTCAAAATATGTTCAGGCTCTGACAGCTGAGTTACTGATTTCCATTTTACTGACTTTGACAGAAAAAGAGCTGTACTATAACCTTTGCCCTAGTCATCAAAAATCAGTTCTACTAAAGCTGCATTGAAATGATCCTTGAGGCAAAAACTTAACTTTTGCTGAAGAGCAGCCACTGCGGACCATTTAATGCGTGTCATTTCCAGAGCTGAAAAGACGGATGGAGCTTAGTTCATAGCCTTTTATTGTACAAACAGATCAACTAGTGTGTTCATCAGAGTAAAAGTGGACAAAGACATGAGGCAAACAAATATATCCAACTTAAAACAGGTGTACCATTGTCATTGGATAATTGGTTGAACACTGGTTCAAATCAATTGGATGACAAACGCAGGAGTGGGGAGTTGGAAATTTGTTGTTTTCAAGCCGTTTCAGCAGCATGTTGCTTGAATTTGTGAACCCTGACTCTACTATCTTATCAATTCCTTTATCTATTTTTCCACATGTTCATTTGTCATTTGAAAACATGTCAATATGGTGTTTTGATATATGCTGAAATTCCTCCAATACACAACTTGCAATTGTCTCGTAGTATTACAGTATTTGAGCAGAGTTGTAGGTGAGCTGGTGTGCTCGAGAGGGGAGGGGTGAGTTGATAGAGAGGCAAGAATGTCACTGATCTGCACATTCTAAAGGAAGCAACAGTGCAGAGTTACATTCAAGCCATTTTAAGGCATTAAGGAATTATTTTCATTCGTTAATCCAAGAACCATAGAGAGACTTTTGAGTTACAAAAGAATACGAAACCAAGTGATAGAATAGGGGTCTGAGACGGGTCACAAACCTCAGTCTCCTGGGTGAAAGTCCTGGACTGAGAAAACTCCTACGCGTCCATCGGTGTTGAATATTGATGTGGGTGGCACCCAAAGGGCACCTTGTGCATATTGTCAGCAGCCTTGACAAAACGGCAGTATTTGACACCCTGGGAATGAGAACAGATTATCATACCAGACCGAGTAGGCCTGGAGAAGCAACCCAATGCTCCCACATGGTTTCAAAACAAAGTGTAGCTGTCCTCTTTATGTTGTCTACATTACAGCATTTCCATATGTGACATCTACTTCATAAAAACCTCAACCTTCAAAGTATGTGCACGGATGTAGTAGCACACTGAAAAACACACAAACTGAGGAATATTTCTGACGACAAGGCACTTTCTGTAGGTTTACCACATTCAGGCCTATTAGGAGCATGTTTATTTGAGTCCAGCCCAACAACACATGCATATAGTATTTTATTACTAGAGCATCGCCATAGGACTTTCAGGGTAGATTTGGGGTGTGCTTTCAGGAAAACACAACCACTTATTAAAGTCTAGACGCAACATAAAACCATCAGAAGTCCTGAAGTAAGCACTCACAGGCTCTCATGGACAGAGCTGTCAGTGTCTGTTGAACCACGCTGGTTTTCTGAGGCGGTCTGTGCAGTGTTAGGAGAGATTTAGTGCAAACATCAGTGCGGCGACTATAAAGGATGGTGACAGAGCAGAAGGACGCCACTCCGCTACAAGCATCATACAGTAGTAGGACAGCAAGAACACAAACAAAATGTAAATCATTGTCTTGTCCACTGATTTACAACATGATAAACATATTGCAAATGGCCAACAACCAAAGGATTTAAGTCAAAGGACAAAAACGGCTAATGAAAGTCTGCATGCAGACACAGAAGTCAACTTGTTTTTTCTTTAGGATTACACAAGTCAACTTGTACTATTTAAAGCTCAACAGAATTTTTTTTATTTTTAACAGATGATTTCCTTCACAGCAGAGCCAAGACATTCCACAATATCCAGAGGTCTCCCACCTGCAGCACAGTGAAGATGTCCAAGGTAGATTTACAAGCTCTGAAACGGCATTTTGGTGGTTGAACCTGCATGTACAGGAAAATAAACCTGCAGGCAGGGCTCAAGGGAGCAACAAAACTCTAGTTTTAAAACAATTTCCTGTCCCACCATCTCCTGCAGGTAAGGACATGGACAGCTAGAGCCTCTGCACAATGGATTCTCTCATAAAGATAAACCCATGATTTTAAACAGATCATCCTAATACCATTAGAATTAATCAGGAAAGCGGGAACTTTATTTTGGAGTCTCAACAGAGGGGTGCAGTCATTAATTTGTGAGCTGCTTATGTAACCAAAACACTGAGGTGTCTTTTCTGGTGGCGCTTGCACAATACAACCTTCAGTTCACCTAAAAGAAGAGTTATCATTCCGTAAGCACAGTGCGTCTGATGAGTTCATCAGTATAAGTCTTGTCATTTTGCACTGTGACTCACTGTGGTAATAATCATGACCGGGGTGACCTTTGACAAAAGGGAGAAGAAACTCTGAGGGCCGCTTGCCTCAGCCTGTGTCAGTATCTTGACATTCAAAGAGAAATTGTGAGCACTTTTGGAATGAAAGCATTTCTCTAATCTTTTAGCGAGACATTGAGATAGAGAACATAGCAAGGTGAAAGGAATGGAGCTGCCTGTGTCTGTGCACAGGAGCAGATCTCAGGAGTCCGGAGGTCTGGCCCACTCTTCAAATGGCACAGTGTTTGTTGGGGAATGTGCAATTATGGAGGCCAGGCCTTTGATCCGGGTTTTCCATCAGGGCTAAATTGTCCTCACATTGAGCGCTGCAGTGTATCCTTGGGCACTCCTTTATATTCTGCTGCTCTTTCATGTGCACCCCTCTGGAACTCAAAGCATCCCCTCTTGAAAAGTGAGCTTTGGCCTGTCCATGCTCCAGTGCGGGACGGAAAAAACTGCCCAGCATGTCCGTGAGTGTGTGTGTGCAAACGACCAAACAGCAAGCAACAAGTCATACAGAAAGAGAGTTTGTTTGTGTAAGCGGCGAGTTGTGCAGTAATAAAAATGCTGGTTATGTTTGGAGGGGTTGAATTTCATATTGCATGTGTGTGGAAGAAGTGTTTGTGGGAGGAAGTTTGTGTTCCTGTGCTTGCGTGTGTTTGAGTCTGTGATTGTGATTCTTTCCACATGCTGCCATGTGTTATCTGTCCTCCTCATAATAACTACCACCTCTGTCAGATTAACCAGAGGGACTTTCTCTCTTTTTTCTTCCAGATAGTGACCTCACTAACTCCTTTTTTTCTAACATCAAGGACCAATGTTTATTATGTTTTTTCTTTCTTTCTCTAAAGCACTTCTTTATATTGCAGAGGCTATTAATACACTGTAGCCACCTCAAGTCATTAGATTGTTCCCCTGACAAGATGGAGTCTATGTCCCGTCCTCTCTGTGTGACCTCATGTGACTTCATACTATAAGCAAGCCTCTATAATCAACCGCAAAGTGAGACATGTTTTATATGGGAGAAAATAACAGTGCCCATGGAGATGTTTCACTGGAATGTTCTATTTGAAGCCTTCACATGAGTTTTCAGAGTGCCAAGCATTGTACGCTTTCATCTGCAGTCACAATAATTTGCAGGCCAAACTTGCTGTAACTGTTTACACTTGAATACTTTAATCTGAAGTGTACATGTGTCTGCAGAGGAATGAAAACATTTCTTGAGCCCATCGAGCCGTGAATAATTCAGACTTTTAATCCAAGTGTCCCTGAGAGCAATGGAGCATTGACGGGTTATGTTTTTTTCCCCCTGCGTTAAAACAGTTAAGAGGAATGATTTCGTCTCTCAGGAACGCATCCGGCCTGAAGTAATACTTTGTTAGAAGCTAAAACTGTCCTGTGTTTAGACATTCATCTGCATCACAGTCAAAGCAATGAAGGAAAAACATGGTGAAACTTCAGTATTTTAAGTCTTATGTTTAACTAGCAGCAAGGATGGCAGTGTCAGTCAGTCTGTCCTCCACTGTGGTCCAGACTCACATATTTCACTATTAAAATTTATAGACAATCATGGTCCCTCACAGATTCATATTAATAACTTTGTCAATCCCCTTACTTATTACCAAGTGCCAACATTAGTTTAAATTTCCAATTTGTCTAGTATAGTATAGTATAGTAGTTTGGTTTATCACCTGCTAAACTTAGTTGATTACTATTTAGCTAATGCTGGCATGCCCAACATGTTAAACTAAGATGGTGACCCTGTTAAACATTATACCTGCTGTTGGCATGGCTGTAGACTCTCACGCTTCTGTATTCTGTAAATCATGATGTTTTTCTATAGGTGTGAATGTATATGGCTGCAAGGTGAGTACACATGGATCCACAAGTTCCAACCTGTTTGTGTAACGTAAACGTTTTTTACAATCCAGGTTGCTTACCTCTGCAGTTTTAAGAATGATGACATGACATCCCAGAGGGACAGCGTTTTGATCATAATTAATTACAAGTCCCTCTGTCTCCTGCTGTTGTCAGTCAGTGCTTCTTCATATGATGACTGCTTTGTAATGAGATGACAGTGATAACTAATAGAAACTGACAGTTAGCGTTAAGAGTTTAGCAAAAACACCTATGCAGAAATACATAGCTCAAGATGAGCCCTGTGGAACTTAATAGGTTTCATATATCACCTACTTCCTGTGGTTAAGGTAATAGCTTAATCCCACAGCCCCCACACTGTATCAGCCTTCAGCACCCGACCCCAACCAGTTCAACTGCTCTCAGAGTTTGTAAGACCTCAGCTGTTGAGCTGTGTTGAGCCGCTGTGTTAAATAGCTGCAGGAATGTGTTTTAAGTGATCTCTGGGATTTGAATGAGGCAAGGGCCTCCGCACTTAAAACCCCCTCTTCCCTCTGCACTGGTGAGGTGCCAGGCTCTGCTGCAGGGTGGTGGGTCCCCTCTGAAGGTGATGGTGTGAGAGTGTGCATGTGCATTTAAAGCATGTTGGTGGGGGCAGGCCTTCGTTAGTGGCTCCCACTGATGTGGCTCTGACGTGATGTCTCCTGTCTCTGAAGTCTGGGCTTTGCACTGGGTTCACTGTCCCTCAAGTCCAAAATAAACATGTATCTTCTACACACCCAGAGACCAGCAGTAACCTGCACCATGTCTCAGAATATCCACGAGGCCTTTTAATAGATTCTCACTGTGCTTTATCCACTGCCAGCAGCTCATTACACTCTCCAGACAGTTTTCTGCAACAGAGGAGTCAAGACGAAGAGAGCTTTATCTCTTGGGGTAATTTAATTATATTAAATAACAATTAAGTGAAGTAAATATCTGTTTTGTCCCACAAACTTCAGATGACTATGAGAGAGCCTCATCTTGTTTTGATTTACCACAAAAGCCACACAGACCAAAGAGATCCTTGATGCCTTTGCTGTTGTACTGAAGGTTTCAGGAAGCGTGAGTGGAAAGAGATATTTCAATCCTATGAGACACATTCCCTTCTGATAAAAATGTATTACCACAGACAAAGGGAGTCGTTTGGTAGAATTAGATCAGACTGGGACTGGTGCCGATGAGATCTTGGCTGGCTGCCTTGGAAAGCCACACATGAGCGTATTTAATTGCCAGACAGACCAGAATAATTCTTCCATAATCTCAATTTATACAGTCACTTGAGTGGGGCCATAACACACTGACAGTGTGTGTTGGATATCAAGACAGAGAGCCTGGTGCACATCAGTAGAGGCAGAGAAAGACGGATAATGTGGGTATTGTGGAGCCGAAGGGCCCCATCACTGTACCAGCGACTGTAATAGCCGTGAACAAGCGCTCCTTCAGAGTCGACCTTCTACGTATCCGTCAGACAGCAACAGGGAGACATAAAAACGGCCCTCAACCCTTGACAGAGCACACTTGTCTGGGGACAGCTTTTCAATCTGGTTATCTTGTGAAATGCAGACGTGCGAGGGCCTCTCTGTGCCCTGCAGAGTCGGTGGTAGGAGTGAGAGTGGCCTTGCTTCCTCTCAAGGGTCTTCTGAGAGCCACATTCATTAGAGATGTCCTGTCATGAAAAGAGGATAGACAAGTGTGTGTGTGGTTTGTTTCTTTGTGCATGTTGTGGTGTATATGTGTGTGTGAGTCTAGTAAGGTGCCAACATGTTTAGTGAATGATAGACAACTCCAGTAAGGTCAACACCCCTCCCCGAGGCGTCCCTGTGTTTATCCTTGACCCTTCCAAGAGGTCGCCTTGCCTTGTTGCATCTGTCCCACTCTGGAGACACTCAAGGAGAGCGAGTGCTTTTTAAAAGGCAGGGTGCAAGGCTGGGCTTCTCTTCCAGTTGTAGATCTTTCATGCCTGCATGGCTCTGGCCTTGAAGAGGCATGAAGGATTTTTCTGTGTGGTCTCAGCTTTCTCTGATGACACAGCTGTCAATGCAACGTTTCCTCCGAGTTCCTTGAAGTGCACTGAAACAAGATTCTTGGGGCAAAATTTTAAAACAATTTTTAGGCTAAGTGATGGATAAAGGCATGCACTTTTTATTTAGATTAGATGGCATTCACTGATAACCAAAATCCCACCTGCTGGCACTTCCTAAATCCTGAAAGCCTTGGAAGGACTTGGCAACATTCCTATTTCCTTTCTGGCTTCAGTTATTTGCATAAACAGGACATTTATTTTGAATAGTAAACACAATTATCTAATCATTCAGAGTTCTACTTCATAAATTTCATTTTCTTTGGGCAAAGTGAAAGGATAGCATTGTGCCTTGAATGTTGCATTGGTTACTGTTATCCTGCTGCAATCTGGCCACAGATTACTTTCCTATTTTCCTTGGTCAGAATTAATTTAGCATTTTGCCGGCTATCTTCCCAATATAAAGTCACCAAATAGAGGCTGCTTTACAGTGCAACTGAGAGTTTTGAATTTGCGGGTAAATCTTGTCATCTGGAAAGTACATAATAGAGGTCCATCTGCTATCTACATCCAGCCCAGGCACGACATTAGATATTATCTTCCGGATGAGGTGGATGTGTTTTGGGTTTGGAGGCAATCTGATGATTTTTTGACTTACTGAATGTATTCTCTCCTTGACCAGGGGGTATGTTTTCATCCATCCCTCTTTTCCACGTGATGAATAGTTCGGCCCCGAGTGAGCAATAAGTAGTTTTCATAGCTGAAGGTGGTTTGCAACAAGGTTTGCAGCCCGATGTGGCTGTAAGAGCTTAACACTGGCTATTCCACAATTTGCATGTTCAGTTGAGGGTGAAGAATACACAAGTGCACATATACCTCCCCCTCATGCATTTTCAGTAATAATCTCTCCCCTGAGTATCAGTCCTAATTAGAGTTCACTACCTCAGCTGGCCCATCTGTAACATAATCCCATCGTGAATCCTGAAATATTGAGGCTGTGTGACCAGTGGGGACTTTCAGGCTCAGTTTTTCAATAGAAATTCATTTAGCCTACCATCAAGCAATTGCATAATAAGAAACACAACCTTGCCAGTTCGGTAACAAATCGAATTGTACGCTTTCCTCCAATGCACCACGCCAATGACAATATCAAATATACAAGATATTCGTATTATTCTATTATTGTGGTTAGCCATGAAATTGCTAACTGTAACACAGAATTTTCCAGGATTGTACAACTACATGATAAATGTGGCTGACACATACAATAGCTTGGCTTTTGGAAACTTCCACGCAACATGAAGCAGAAACTCGAGGACTCGGTCATAAGGAGGAAGGCTGGACGCTGCAGAGGAACCCCCCGCTTGGAAGCAATTTAGCCTGAAGAGATGCGCTCTAAATCATCTATCTGTTGCTGGCAACAAGAGAGACATGGAATCAGTGTTAGCAAACTTGACCTTTCGATGCACTAATCCTCTCATCTCTGCAGAAATGTCACAGACTTAAATGACTGTATTTGGGCTGCGTCTACATAAGACATAAGTCTATATGAGTCAGCAGAACTCCACATAAAGAATGTAAATCTCATCCACTATGAGACTAATAGTCCGTATTTGATTTGTTGAAGGCGAGAGCTGAGGCAAGAAATAACAGCACATGAAGGAAGAAATAACACATAAAGGATTGTGGAATGTTTTAATTACAGTAATTTGGATGTGGAATTGCATGTGGCTACTGCACTCTGGGTGAAATGTATTGTATGCACTCCATGGCTAAGCTATCATTAGTGAATGTGTGGGAGGACCTTCACAGCACGGAGCTGACCTCACACTGTAATCAAATGGATCCATAGGTTAATAAATATCCACTGCCAGGGAGCAAAACAAAGGCGGTTTGCTAACTTCTAAAGCCGCTTCTGAATCTCCGCTTTATCATTATGGAAACTGTTTGGCTTTGTCTGCTGTAATAGTTTTGCCACAGCGTTTTACAGCCCCGATGTGTCGTACGCACCAGTGTCAAAGTTTAAAAACGGACACAGGATGCCGGGCTGTGAGAAATCTGCGTATGAGAGAATACATGAAAGCAAAGCAGGGTACTGTGGTTCACGAAACTACATATTGTGATAGAGATTGAGAGAATGAGGACACGAGCGAGGAAACGGGAGAGAGGAGGGGAGAGTTCAACAGTGAGAGAGAGAGTTAGTGGGGAGGGCAGAAGGAGGGATAAAAGCAGGAGGCCCAGACAGGCTAGAACAAGAAAGCAAAGAAAAATATCTAATTGGAATCAAGTGTCCTGACAGAGTGCGTGGGCGACTGAATTCCGCAAAGCGTGCTGCTTTTCCACTTGCAAAAAAGACGTGCAAGAGTGTAAGCGAGAAAGGAGGGAAAAAAATAATTGAAAATCCCCTTGCATTTGAGTAATTTTATTTCTGGGCGGGTTTGGTTAAGACAAATGATAGAAGGGTGTGGAGGCCGACCACAACAGCATTTCCATTTCAAACTCTTTTTACTAACAGGCGTTAGACACCACGCTGCCTGTGTGGTTGGCTTTCAGACAGAGGAAATGCTACCCGATGACAAACTGAAACCGCTGCTAAATTTCCAATTTCTAATGCGTCCTAATTGCTAATGAGGGTAAGTGGTGTGTGTTTCTGTGCGTGTCTGGGAGTGTGTTCCTGTGTCGAGTGATGGAAGGGGTCAAAGGGCACTGCAGCAGTTTAAGGGTCAGTTTGTGTGACTGTTTTCTCTGAGTTTATACTGAATGCTGCACAAATGCCTAGAGTTATTCCTGAAAAGCTATAGAAAACTAGAGCCAGAAGTGACTTACCTTAGCTTATCGTAAAAATTTAAAACAGGGAGAAACAGCTAGCATGGCGCTGTCCAAAGGTAATAAAATCCATTCACAAGCACCTCTAAAGCTCAATAATTAACATGTTATGTCTTCATTGAATTTGTGGGGAAACCACAATGAAAGAAACACTTTATTGTATCTTAGAGTCTTGTTCACACCTTGGACAATCATATATCATATATATTGTTACACAACAAAATGTCATTTTTACACTTTTGCACTTAAAAAAAATTATTTAATTTGCTAATCAGTGAGCTTTAGAGAGGCTGTAGGGGATTTTATCACCTGGTTTTACATAGCCAAGTTAGCTGTTTTCTCCCGTTTGCATTCTTTATGTTTAAGCATGCTAACTATATACTGGTGCTTTGTTCACAGTTGAACAGACATGAGTGAGGCATCAATCATCTCATCTAACTCTCAGTAAAAAAGCAAATGTGCTCGTTTCTCAGGATGTTATTTCTGTTTGGTAAAAAAAGACCTCTAGATTATGAGGTCCTTTATGAGTCTTCACACGTTCCCTCATGTAGTTAAAAGTAGATCAAGGCTTTGAGCCCCAGAGTGGAAATTGTCCCTCAGCCAAAGGGACGATCTCTTCTCTGTCTGCTGACCTTTGACTGTCCAAGGTAAGCTGGTTGTTTGCCTTCAAGTCCTGGTAAGGGACTCGGGGCCCCTGCAGACTCTCTGCCTGACCACCAATGCAGAACCACAGGCTATAGCTTTACACATGACATATAGCAAAGAAAGCCGGCCATGTTTAAGCATGATATGCATGTCAGTGTTTTTCTTCTCCCCCACCCCCTACGTTTCTGGTATAACTGATGAGAATCAATCCAAGAATGTTTTCCCATCACACTGTACTGTACTGTTGTTCCTGCTGTGTGGGCTTCCCCTTCAGAGTCCTCTGGTGGAGCACCGTGGTTTTTTGGATCAGGAGTACAGACACAATGCTTTCTCTCTCTCTCTGTGTGTCTCTTAGTTTTTTTTTTCCACTCTTGTTCTCTTCAACGCAGCTCCTTGAGGGGGAGGTTTGTGTTCTACATTGGTGGCTTCTTGCACCCCACCAACAAATAACACATGTAATACAGATGAGTGTGCAGAGAGAGAGAGAGAGAGAGAGAGAGAGAGAAAGGTGGGTGGGACTTTATAACATGATGTAGCCCGAGACCCCCCAAAAGCAATATGAGGCCACCCGGGGGAGCGCACAAGGTGACAAAAACTGCCAGGGAAAGTGTCCTAGTTTAGCTGAAAATACTGAAGAACTATTCATTCATATTATTCATTTATGAAAATTAACACCAATCTTTGCATTGAATTCTATATTTACAATATAACGTGTGAAGTACAGTACAACCACAGTATTCTTTGGTTTTGCTATGCAATAATTTGTCCAACTTTTAATGATGGGCTTAGCTGCTCTAATTAGTGGGTAGAGGAGCAGAGACATTATTAGTTCAGAGTGACGTCGGCGCAGTAGGAGACACATCTGTAACCATAAAACATTCCAAATAAATAAGGCTCCGATTCAGTTTTTCCCACATATTTCTTAAATGGAACACCAGGTTCTGCTGCCCCTCCACATACATCCCACCACCTGTGACAGGGGGAACGATCGGGGACCACTTTGAGAGTGTAATTGAAAACCTAAGGCTCTCTCTGCGGTGGTCACGGTATTTGCGACTCACAGGGCACAGAGGGAAACTTAACTCCAGTTATTGTTCGCTGTATAACCATAATCAAGGGAACACCCTTTCTCACTATAAAGTCAAAAATAGTGGTATGAAGTGAGAGTTCTCCACTATCAAAATGCATTACGTGCAATATAGGG
The DNA here is from genome assembly GCA_900302755.1 of Chromis chromis. Lineage (NCBI taxonomy): Eukaryota > Metazoa > Chordata > Actinopteri > Pomacentridae > Chromis > Chromis chromis. Next base: position 49,595 of record OMNN01027937.1, read on the forward strand.
TTATTTGTGAACCTTGTGGTTTGTCTGGGGGGAAAAAAAGAATCGAAATCTTGTGTATTAGAGCAGCTCCGTGGGGCCACTTCTGCTCCAGCTGCAGACAGGAGGACATTTTTCATTAGAGACGGTGTTGTTGCTGCATTGTTCTGCCGCGTATCTACACTTGACATTCAACTCTGGCAGTGAATGCAGGGTGTACCTCCCTTTCTCTCAAAGAATCTCAGCCCGACACTCTCATCCTGACACACCCCTTCAAGCATAAACATTAGGAGATTCCACGCTGATAGCTAGACAGTCCTTCTCTTGAAAGGCCATCCTTCACAGGTCATTCATCCTGCTCAGTCAAAGGTTGAAGCAAAGCCTTCGGAGGCCATTTGTAGGTCATGCTGTTTTAGAAATCTGTACGTGAGGTGGCTGGGGAAAAAAGATGTTTAATTATTAAAGTTATTTATTTTTGTCAAATAGTATACTGCAGCAGAGGTGTGTCCATTAGGTGGTTTGTTCTGTTTTTCTCCTTCTCTAAACCTCAAAAAGTGAATTCACACAGACAAAGAATATCTTTTTGACATGTGGATTTTAGCAGAGATGATATCTGATAAACTCACAAGATTTAGAAAATAGCATTAGCTGATATTTACTGCCCCTTCCCATAGAAAACAGTATTCACATGCAATGTTCAGTTGCAAATTAAAACACAGTAGGCATTTTATGAAAGCCAAAGACAGAAATATAAAGAAGCACAGAAATTGTTGCTGCTGAGAAAAACATGTATGATGGCACAAACACTGTGGCATGCAAATATCTGTTTTTTAGTCCCCTGGGAAATATAATAATATATTGATCACACACTTTATTCACATAAAATGCACTTGATCACGCAATGCAGAATTATGTTATAAATGAAGGACTCAATAAAAACAAGGGCTGAGCAACTGAGGAATAATCCAAACCTCACTCAACTGTGTCTGTGTGGAAATTAAAGATTGGAATGGTTCGCCACTGTTTGATATGACTTCTGAAATTTGGTTTAAATGGATTAAAAACATCACTCATGCAGCCATTGGTGCATGAGTTATTTCATGCACTACGAAATGCATTATTTACACAATGTTATGCACATGTGGAAAACTCTGTTCAGGACATACACAACAGAGCACAGTTTCCATACAGCGTAACAAAAGCCATCTATCCCGCGATAACACATCATTAAATATCCCATATCTGTCTTGTACTATGCTGGCAAACACAATTATTTTGCCAGCATGTGGTGCAATCATCAGATGTGTTACTGATAAACAGAAAAACATGCTGGATGTATACTGTGAGTATCCTTGGCTCTTATGCAGTATATAATGACTTTGACCCTGATGCTTTTTTGCAGTACGTCATTCTCAGTTGTGTTGCTTCATGTTTTTTTCAGTATCTTGCTGAAGTTTTTATATTAACATATATTACAATATCAGTTTAAACTGTTTTTTGAAACTCCTTTCTGACAATGTGGTCACTTTGTAGCCACTTTAAGGTCAGTTGCATGAGAATTGGATTTAAATATTCACAGAAGACAATGAGCTGTTATTCCGCAAGATTTTTTTTTATTAAACCACATGCTTTATGTAGTCATAGCATCACTGCTGGAAGTATAAAACTACTTGGCAGACCTGTTGCATAGCCTAATATACTGTTTTCCTGATCATGAACACAATATGTTCTCACCTAATAATCTATGGACAATCTAACTTTGTGGAAGCTCCATTTTTATGAGCAGAAAGTGCTTCAGTTTGTAGCTTTTCAAGCCATCTTCAGCATTTAACACAGCTTTGCTAAGGCTTATGAAACCGTCACGCATCACCTCTTGAAAACTGCTAACCAAGCTGCACTCATTGTCCCATAGCACATAAACAAGTATAATGTTTGTTTTGTGACCTCTGAGGGAGAGCTTACGGTGTCTGTTACTGTAACTAATGGCAAAGAACTTGGGCTGCCTTGCTCCTAACCCTGTCCAGATGGGATGTCTGAACGCGGGTTTGGAAAAGTTAAAAATAGTCCACAAAGTAACACTTCATCTATCATTCTTGGGCCTGTGGCAACCAGCTGAAAGAGAACAAACCACGTCACTTTTTCTTAACACTGAAGGAGATGCTGGAAGAGCTCTGACATTTACAGAGATGTTGTTTTCTTTTTTGGAGCAAAGAAAAGAAAATCTTCAAACGCATAATTCAGACCATCCCTCTTTTAAAATGTCACATTCGAGTATGTAGAACACAGAAGTAGTTTCTCCAGCATCGTGCAGTGGACTGGGACCACTCTTCGTTGCTGTTAACACTAGCAGCTTGTAGGGTAACGTGCTGCTGATGATTTAATTAAATTACATGATACTTAAAAAGAGAATCAGGACCATTTTTGCTTTCATCTTAGCTTGTAGGCTCTGCTTTAGTGGTGTTATGATATGCGCCTCGGGCCCAGAAGTATGCTATTTTCAACGTTGTGCATGTTGTGACATATTTCTGGCACATGGATGGTTAGTGGTACATGCAAATGGCTGTTGCAGGTGTGTGTGTGTTCGGTGTGTGGGCGTGTTCAATATGTTTGGGAGGAGAATGGAGGAAGAGAAAAAGGAAGTGAGAGAGGAAAACCGAGAGTCGGATCGAGCTCAACATGGTTCACCACAGATGGTTATTGTTTAGAATTCCAGGGTCATGATCTCATGCTGCGCTCTCCTTCTATCTCACAGACCCTGTAGGCTATGAATTAATCAAACGAAACACAAGCCTTGATATTGTAAGTACTCTCCTATCAGATTACCAACTGTCAACAGAAATCGGATTACTTCAGCAATAGGCAGAGACACTTGTGATTATAGTTGTAGCCAGCAGCGCTCTGGAGAAGAACGCCAGCCCTGCCAAAGTTCAGGAACTAATCTTTTATACATCGAAAGACATCTGCAAGCATCTCACCTCAAGTCTGTGTGACAGAGGTAGACTTCCTCTCTCTTCCTTTCTACTGTGTTTACTTTGCTGTTAACCAGAGGGGATATCCTGTCAGTGCACGCTCTCTTTCTTCTTTTTTTGTCTCCTCAGCCAGTCACACTCTCGGCTGCAGTGAGGATGTCAGCAGGAGAAGCCTCTCATAGATAACGCTCCAAAAAAGCCTCTTTGTTTGTACAAGACAACCAGCAAAAAGCCTTTGATGGGATGAAGTGTCCCGCCTGTCACCCACCGCCTCACACCTCCCATTATCTCCGTCTCCTCCTCCCCATGTGTGATCCTCGTGCACAGCGACGCAGGACTGAAGCATTTAGCTGCTGTCAGTCAGCGAGAACGGGGCTACGGAAGAGGACATAGAGGAGCTGTCTTGGCTGACTGCTGGCAAACGAGCCACAGAGGCCCCATTACTTTCCCTGCTTGTCAGGAAGGAGTTAACCCCAGGGGGGGAGGCCAAACATTAGGCTCAATGGTAACTGAGTGTGTAATTAATGCCGCAATGTGTCCAGTCCCCAGGACCTTCTCAACCTCAGGACCCTTTCTCAGACTCTGGAAGAGAGAGAGAGGTCGGCAGGAGGAGAGGGGGGCATCCGGGGCCCCCTTATGCCACTGCATCTGTCCAGAGACGGGATATAGTCTCCAACTGGGCCTCAGGCGAATGACCCTTGTCAGCTATGAAGTTATGGGAGACAACACATCGGTCTCCGATGACGGATGTGGGGAAGGAGAGGGCATTTCATAGTCTCATGATTTACACTGACTTCTTCCTAAAGCTATTGATGTCGGGTTGAAAAAAGAATTTAATAGCTTGACCACAGAATAATTGACCCAATTAAATCACTTTGGTAATTGTTTTCTTGTTGTTGCTTGGGAGCAATTTTCAGATTCCAGCTGGTGTAGTAATTTTGCCAGCATTTAATGAGCTCTGTTTTAAAAATTCAAGCATCATTGTGAGAATGTCCAGTTACTGTATGAATAATAGATCCATAAGAATATTTTGGCACGATTTCTTGAGGATAACAAATGACTTTAGCTTTATCTCTCTACAGTATTGATATTAAAAGACCCAGCAGCCCAATCAGTGCAACATCAATCAGGAGGAATGTTTTTCTTTTTGGTGGAGAGGCTGATAAAACTGTTCCTGCTGTGCATCAGTTTACACATCTTAGATATTGCTAGTTTTGTCTGACTTGGCCAGTTTGATGGAGTAGATGAGTTTGGGCATGTTAGAGTCACTTGTGACTTGGGCGGGACAGGTCATGTCCTGTCCAGAAGATAGCAAACTAAAGAGGAGTGTGTGCAGAAAGCTGGTTGGCATTAAAGTGTGGTTTGTGTTGCTAGTTCTTGATCTAAATGTGTTAATAATCTTATCTTTACATATTTTGTTCAGCATCTTGCACAGATTCTTAAAAGTTCTTACTTGTTCATTTTTGGCCAAAATCTCACATTAAAAATCAGGTGAGCTATGCTGGAAAACGTCAGACTCATTGTGGCTGTGGGAGCATTTCCGACTTGTATAAATAAATATGGAAAGACATTCATAGAATTACACTTGATCTGGGAAATGTTGCTGTCGGCCATGTCATTCCGTGTTTGTTTCAGATGCTGGTAACTGGTGATTAAGTGCATTTTTGGCCTCGACCGAGATCAGTCAGCCAGTAAACAATAGTGTGATTGGTTGCGTCGTCAGTGTACGGAGTAAACAAATAACACGCTTTAGCAAGAGACTTGAGCCAGAAAGGAAACTGGCATCGGCAACCACGGCCTCATGTCTCGAAGTCAAATGGCCTCCTATGCAGCTTTCCCCACCAGGAATCTTGATGACCAAAAGCCATCTAACTCTCTTGTCAATGGTGGTGAGAGCCGCTCCACCACATGTGAGCATTCCTGGGGCACCACGGCCTCACCACAAGCTCATATTTATCGTGTGTGGTTGAAACGCCACAGAGGAGCCCACAGCCAACACATAGCTCAAGGAACACACACACACACATACACACACACACACATGCTGTATACTGTCTGGCCTCACTCTGCTATGTCTGTCCAGCTCCTCTGCTCTGTAATATAGACAGAATCAGCAATATTGTCAATGTCAGCAGTCCAACTCCAGTAAAACAAGTTTGCAAAGACGTCTGGCAGCCGTGAAGTCACGATATGAGGAGCCTCCCAGCAAGATCAGTGTGCTGTAACTTGCTTGAAGGGTGACCTACCAGGCTGGTACAGGGTAATTACTACTCTTCTAAGTCTTTTGTATTTTAATTAACCCAAAGTTAATGGAGTATAATCACTAACACCGAAAAAGTTCCCTCTCTTTACAACGTATGGAGTGTGTGTTATAGGAGATATAACGACTGTCAGACAGGTTGTGTCTGATACACACAGGCCATTAGCAGCCAGTAAGAAGTGCGGGGAGTCCTTCCTCCTGGCCCTTTGATTGTGGACTGTCTTAGTAGTTTTAGTGGTGCTCGGCTATTATCATCCTCCAAGGTAACATGCAACAGTGCTTTTATGTCTTCCCTGAACTTTGGACCCAGCTGGATGTGTTTAGAACTGTTATAATGTAACAGAGGTTCAAAAGATTTCACTACCTTCCATTTAGCTCTCCTGCTGACACTGTTGGGCCACTTTAATATGCTTCCACACAGGGTCTGGATCTCATCAAGGCCATATGAGGCAAGGGGAAAAGGTGGGTGGGTTGACAGGGGGGCTGGCTTTACAGGGGGAATCAATGTGATAAAGTACCGATCCATTAGCCACAGTGGTGGTGAAGTCTGACAGATACAAGTGGCTTGCGGGTTGATTAGCCCAAGTCGAGAGAGCGACGTTACACGAAGGATATTATGTTCTGATAATTGCAGTCAAATGTGGCGCAATCCCATGTTTTGAGTGCACTTTAGCGGCTTACTACTGCTTTTAAGGTGTGATATTTGACTACAGTAACATTTGGAGTACTTTGAAAGGAAAGCAATATCAAAAACCACACTTTCACAGTTTCAAGATACCTCAAAGCCCCCGACTCAACTATACCACAGTGCCAGCCCAGGCATGACTACAGAGTATTTTCCTAGGCTATGGCGTCACTTTCCCCTGGCCTCTCTGGAGAGTGTGGTGGGACGCTGTAAAACTTTACTGAGGGGAGTAGCGCGACATGGGAGTGTCTCACCTCCATTAAAGTCCTTGCCAGGGTGCTGTGGCATTTAAACACTCATAAATAAATAACGGTAAGATCTACAAACCCCTAACATGGAGTTCCCCGCTCCGAGGGGGAACAGCAAGGGGGAACCACGAGGGGTACAGCAGAGAGGGAAGGGTCAGCGGAGGCGTAGTGGTCAGATAGCGAACTAAATGACTCCCGAAAAAACTTTACAGTAACCACTAATACCCACTGGCCCTCTGTAGTCGCGCAGAATTGCAGCCAAGCCTCTGCTCCCCGGGAGAACGAGGCCACCAATATAGTCATCATAACCAGGGTGTTTTTCTTACTCTTGTTTTACAGGCGAGGGGTTAAGTCACCAGCATCTGGAAGCCCGTGCTGCAATTGAGGGAAGGTCAGCGCAGGAGCAGGCTTTTTCAATACTGTGAAATAAATTACTGAACCAAATAGCAATGTTGGAGTGGGTGAGGGCAGCTTACACAACGTAAATTTCAGTCAGGTGTGACATTAATAGGCTATATCCTGGTCTTGGCAGTTTGTGCATGTTGTTGAGAAAGTGATGAGTGTGTGGTGGAGAGCCATGGATTAATCTGCTGGCAGCACTGACATACAGAGAGAGTGAAAGGGGGGTCGGGGGGGCTGGGAGAGAGTGGCATAAAGCTGTTAGCAGCAGAACAGGCTGACATCACCAGCGCTGATACAATCAAAGTTCTGGTTGTAAACGAGCCCTCCAGTCCAGAGCGGAGGGGCTGGCCTATGTCAGCCTCCTGAGGTAATTCACACTGCTGTGAGTCCTGCTTGCTCTGCATGAGGAGGATTTGGAGGGATTTTGGGTGGGCCTTTTGTCGTGGCGTCCCTCTCGTGTCCACACGGACAGTGCTGGTGAAGTGAGATTGATCTGCGGTTGGAGCCAAGCCCTGCGAGCCTGACAATGAGCAGAATGAAGTATGAAGACAAACGAAGGCCCCCGCAGCAGCCAGCGATCTTCATCGGTTACTCAGAGAGACAGAGAGTGAACAGGACAAGAGCTAGAGCGTAGTGTGTTTACCCAGGTGTGTGTTGTAGCCTGCCAGCTGCTGTGGAACAATATTGAAAGTAGACCGAAGGCTTAGCTGTATGTACAAACCTGAGCAAGAAGAGTGTGTCCTTTACAAAAATGACTCGGTTTATTATTTTCTGAAGGCTGAGGTGCATCCTCAGAAAAATGCTTTTCTTGGCAACCTCTGCTCTGCATTACTATTCTCCTACCTCATCTCAGGAAGGGAAATTTTCTGCAATTGAGATGATTTAGATATCCATGTTTGAAAAGGAATTAGAACAAGCTTCGTGTAAGTGCACGAAACTGAGCACAGGCCGCTTTCAAAGTATTCACAGGAGAGACATAACTGAATTGTAATTTCAGTTAATCCAAGCAGTTTGGCATCTAATTTTTAAAATGCTCCAACTGTGTTATGCTTTTCCAAAGAACATGTATTAACACTTAATGCCGTTCAGTGAGTTAAACAGCAACAGAAATGTAGAGGTGGTTTTGCAGAAAAGTTTCTGGCTTGCCTACTTAGTGTATATCTGTAACACTGTGGATTCATATTCCCAACCCCAAATTTTCACTCTGCATGAGAGAAGTATTGCAACAGCTATTGGCAGCAGAATCTGGCTACAAGCTCTTTTTTCACTTCAGTGTATAAAAGTATTAGTATGTTAGTCATGCCAGGAAAAGTAAATCCTCAAGAGCTATGTGCATGCACATACAAGCCTGTGCATGTATATTGCACATGCACAAGTGTGTACTCATAGATGTGTGTGTGCAGACGGAGACAAAATCAATCTCATCAATTCAGTGGGGTATTTCCAGCAAGCCCACTGCTTGTAATTACAATAGACCTTGCAGTCATTGTCTATTTTCTCTTTCTTTCATTTGTCTGCCATCAGCTCCATATGGTTGCAGTTTGCATTAATTCATATGTGGTCCACATTTGTGTTTGTAGCCTCAGTAGTTTAATCTCAGCCCAATCACAACAGAAAGGTATGTTCCGGATGCTTCTTAGAGTGATCCCATCACCGCCCTCTGGATATAGAAGACCTGTACAATACATGGCATTGCACAATTGCACACACACACACACACACACACACACACACACACACACACACACACACACACACACACACACACGCGCACACACACACACACACATTGGCAAAAAAGGGAACATTGCAATGTAAAACTGTATAAAACTAAGATGAAGACTTTAAATGAGAGCAGTTATGGTTTATAAAGTGAAGCGTATCCATATGGCACAGGGATAGCTTCTTCATGTTACAGAAAACAATGTGCAGAACTGCAGGGGGTTTTGAATGCTGCACACATGGAAGCAGGACATGCCATGTGCATTCAAAGCAACCTATAAATTAAAAACAAACTTTAGGGCAGACAGTTATTCTGCAAAATATTTTTTAGCATTAAGCATTGTATGGATACAGTCCTGTGCAAACATTTTAGGCAAGTTTAGATTCCAGTTCATAATGTAATACCATCAGGGAGGCATCTGGTCCCAAATACAATCTGCAGAATGTTGCACAATGATGAAAAACATACATCCAGAGTCATCTCATCAGAATCATCGACAAGAAGAACAAGTCCTACAGCAGATGATGTGATAAGAGTCCTGATGTCAACATCACTGGGTCAGGATGGGATCACATGAAGAGAGCAAAGCCACTGAGACAAACTAAATCCACACGAGAGCAGTGACACGTCAAAGATGTTGAGGAACCTACCTGTCAAGCACCTTGAAAATATGTGTGCAAGTGTAAATAGGAGAACTGATGCTGTGTGATTTAGATTTTTTTTCTTCTGTTTACTGAACTATTAAGCTGACCAATACATTTTGTGTGTTGTCCTTGTTCCAGTGTGTGCCTGCCAGTATGTTCGGTTAAACAAATGCTTGCATTCATTTGTCTTGGCAATTAAAACATCTTCATTCAGAAAGTGGAAGTTATTGCAGTGCAGGGCCAAAAATGGAATTAATCTCCTGGTCAACAATTGTATTTGACAGTGAAAAGAAAATGCAATATCTGTATGATTACCAGGATTGCAGGCAATCAGTTCATTTCAATTCTCTCTAAATGAGGGCGAATCAGGCCAGTAATGAATGTTAGTGGAGCTGGTTTGGTGCCACATGCTGCAAATGTGACAAATTGGCTCTCGGAGTCAGTGCGGTTTTGCGCAGTGCTGATGTGACTTGACATTTGAGAGGGTATTCCTCCTTTGGCGGGGACTGTAGAAGATAATGACTGCCATATTACATCAACATAGTGCCATGCCAACTGCTAGACGGATGACACATCCCATGATGCAAAGCTATAATGCGCTTCCCGTCAATGGTTGTCATACGGCTCTCAATACTGGTTATTTCTCAAACTGTGTTGCAACAGACAGTTACACAATGCTTCTATTTTAAAGTGCACAGAGGGAGCTCCAAAGAGATTACGGAGTCATTATTATATATTTTATGTCTGTTTAATTTGTCTTTGTTAAAATATATATAAATATGTCAGTCTAAGAATTCTCCATTGACGCTATCCTCATATCAAGTTACCTCATGTGTGGTCCAACATGATGAATGAAAAAAGTTTTATATTCGTCTAACTAAAAGAAGGAGGATTTGTATTTAAAGTTTTGATTTGTCACTTTAACACACCCAGACAGAGAAGTACCCACAGCAGTAATCAGGATATCATTTAGAACAAAATGTATGGATTTTCAAAAGGGGGATTTGCCAGTTTCTCTTTCTCAAAGTCCCACTTTATAGTTTTGTATAAAGTAAAGTTTATCTCCTCAATTGTTGCCCTCCCCTTAACTCATCCTTTGATATGAAATAATATTACATTTTGAAGGCTCATGACACATAAATTACATTAGTTAGAAAATCTCAAGCGTATATTAAATCACCTTTATCTACTACACTGTCTTTGAAAGATCAAATTCAAGCAGTAAAAACTCCAGTACTTTAACTCCCTTTGTGTACAGTATCTGCACCGCTCTAAGGCTGGTAAACAGAATCAGTCTAGAGGAGAGTTTATTCAAGGTCTTGTTCAATCCCAGAGCAACTATGCAAAAAGAAGATTATTCTATTTACTTGACCACATGAATCATCTCTAAGCCCATGTTGGATTTGTTCTCCTGGAAACTATCTGTTGATCAGCATTTTGCTCCCCTCATCAGCCAGACCGCTATATATTGTTCACTATTGTTAGAGCAAAAACATCCCTCCAAGTCTACGCTGAGTTGTTAAAGAGCTACCCTGACTTTTCAAGAGTGTGTAAAAATCAAAAAAGCAAATCCCTGTTTGCTTAATGCCTGCATGTTTTATTGGATATTACCCTGGATTGTCAGGTGTGGGTGGGCTTGGCTCTTCTTCAGCCTATTAGCTTCAAGCCACAGACTCCCATCTTGCCAGTTTATAAGTCACAGCCAGCCAAGACAAGGTGGTGGTCTAGATTTCCAGAAATCAAAGCACATTGTTGTAAATCGTGATCATCACTTCCTTTCTGCATCCAAGCAAAGCATTTTGGAGGTGGTAGGAGATTATTCTACCAGATGCTGGTGAAATGTAGTATGTTTGGCTTTACCTATCCATCTGGAACACATTACGCAGCGCAGTGTACACACTGTCATGGCAACACAGGCAACATGGTCCCAGGACCACAGTCAGATCGTCAAGGTTGACGCTCAAAGAAAACAACTGATGTCAAAGTGTCGAGTGGAGACATCAGGTACATATTAGATTGGTGAGAGGATCGGCACTTATGCACAGCGTTGTCCTGCACATGCTCATGCAACGGATGCAGGAAAGTGCTGCAGAGTTGCATACACTGGCGACTGCTGAGACTTTTTAGCTCAGTGGCTGTGGTGAGAAGACTCCCTGCTGGGTGCTGTTGGGAAGGGGCCACTCTGTGGTTAATTAGCGGGCAGTGATTTGGCCCCAAGAGGGCAAGGTCGGCCCACCAGTGAGCTCACTTCCCCTCGTCTTCACACTCACATGCACGGCCGCTCCCCAGCTATGAGTCAGCCGTGGAGAGCAAGAGCACGAGAGGGAGAGCAAGAGACAGGAAGTCATTTTACCCGCATCGGGCTCATCTCCAATCTCGTCGCCTGCCAACTCTGAGTAGTGTGATTACAGGCGAAACTGATTAAAACAAAACAACTTAGCCTTGTACCCCAACCCCCCCTCCTCCTGCACGCATATACAGTACACATGGACTGTGACACCCCCCCACATGCACACACACAGTCAGGAGAAACAGGATGCGAGCAGGATTCTGGATGTGATCTCTTTAGACTCTAATGGCAGCCTGATGGAACACAGGTGCCTCCTGAGAGTTGCAGCACTTACGCTGAATACATGAGATGACTCAGTGCCCGCTTTCCTGGCTTAATCATTTAATGATTATTATGTCTTTTGGTATTTCCTCATGCTCATGCTTTGGTACCGCTTGGGAGCTTCGGTCTGGTTTCTTGCAGACGGAGTTAAAAGACTTGATAATAAAGTGATGAGAAAGCAGGTCTCTGTTGCAGCCACATAAACATGCCTCTGACTTTTAAAGGATTTTCCCTGAGACATCGGATGCAGGTGCTCTGCTGAGATCAAAGAGGCCAAGTAAAACCTACTTAGTTTGAGAACTCCAAGAGAGCTGATTTATTCAGCCGTCCCACTGTAAAAATGCCCTGTAGTTTGGTTGAGAACCTCCAGCTAATGATGTTGTAGTCCTACAGAGAAGTTAAATAGGGTGTTGCATTTTCTTTTACTGTAATGGAGAAAAAAATTAATGGGGAATCTGCTCGTCACCTGTGTTGTACTTTTATTTTTAATAATGCATATATAATGCACCATATTTTTGAACATCACATTTAATACCTCGTTGTCTTACATACACACAGATGCAGTGCATCATGGCTTTAATTGTAGTACTTAGAGAATGCATCAAAATACTACAATACCTATATCATAGCCTTGTGCTAGAGGCTGGGGGATTTTGCATTTTGAAAAGTAAAAGGAATGCACTCAGTAAACACAAAAATGCCACACAATTCTTTTTCAATATGTCTCCAATGACCCTGTCACACCAGCGACAGTTGTTTTTAATATGGCATTTTAGCATACACTGTAGAGCAGAGAGCTGGGTCACAAGTGGACCAGTTCCAAGACACAGTGAACATTTGCTGTTCGCTCATCAAATCCACCAAACATGTGAGTCCAACCCAAGGCACTGAACCAGTGAGGGTGAGGAAACCATCCAGCAAACAAATAAGGCTTTCACTGTACAGCCTTTCCATCGCCATGGGAACTGCATGTTTTACTGTGCAAATCAAACATAATAAAGTGTAATAACGTGGGTTAACACAAGTGTACTGCACTAGACCAGAGTGCATTAGAACAGGGCAGAGAAGGGGCAAGTGGAGCCAAAATGGTTTGTGTTTTAGCACACAGACAGAGCGACTTCACCCAAACTGAGGGTTTGTAACATTAACAACAGAGTGAAAGAAATGTCTGTAAGGCAAATATCCACTTCTTTGGGAGCTACTTTTGCGTAAACTGTAATGCCCTGGAATTTATGTTGAGATTCTGTGTTGTGAAAGCAATTGGCATTTCTTGAGAACCTCTAGCTAGTGTTGCATGAGAAGTTTAATGCTGAGCATATGACGTCAACACTGTAATCAAACAGAGTCTTAAAGGAAATTAATCACATGACATGATGATCATATGTTATTCAGTCCCATCCCTGGGGTGATATTGCCCTGCCAATAGTGACTCTTGCTTTTGGCAAAAGCTAATATGCAATAACTTCTGACCTGTCAATGCATGCTTGATTTTCCACTGAATCAGTGGATTTACTGTCTTGATGCATCAAAGCAACTGGATGGCAGAGCAAGCAGGAGTGATAGGTTGATTTACAAGAGGTGCAAGTCATGATGGGAGAGACCCGGCTGCTGAATTTATTTTTCACCACGACACAGAAATCCTTAAAACAACAGGGACGCGGATTACCACTAATAATTCTGTGCTGTCTAAATACTGTATTCATTGTAAAATCCGTACATACGCTTTTTTTTTTTTGTTACTGCATATTTTCAACAAACTGCTCATTCACAAACTTTTGGCTTACAGCAAAGACTCTGTGAAATATTCCCAACATTGTTTTTCATTCTCTGCAAAACAAAAAGCCACTCATTTTACACAGCTTTTTGATCTACGATTTATCCTCTTGGTATGTCTTTGCCAAGTACTTGAAGTTGGCTTCCGTGCGCGCAGTTCCTGCATGAGCATCTGTCAAAGTGGCCATAAATAACATTTATTCAGTGCTGAAGCAGCCTTTCCTCCTGGAGGCTTCCAGCAGGAGATAAATGCCCTACATAAACTCGCAACTGTGAAGCAGTGGCAAGTACAAACATCACTATGAACAAACACATATGGTATGCGCACACCCACACACACACACACACACGCACTTTTACTTTCACCTGTGTGATCTCCACCCAACACTATGTGGGTACATTTCGCTCTGCAATCTAGCTACACCCTCCTTCTTATATGTGTATAGTAGCGATAATGAAGCTGGACAGATTCCAGGCACTCCTTTAACAATGCTTGATATTGTACTCAACACTACTATAGAGTGCAGCAGAGGGCACGAGGATCACAGACCTCAACACTGCAAACATAAATGAGATCAGTCCCTATAGATGACATGCACACAGTCATTATGAAGCTTTAGGATCAGAGCTACGGCTTTGTTCCCTTGTCAGGCCGTTTTAAGGTTGAAATCCTCAGGACCGTGAGTTGTGTCTTCTGACGAGGCCTCCTCACCTCAAACACCATCCAGTCCCATATCATGTCAACATACCACATCTAATGGTCACCCCAGGGATGAGTGGATTTTCTGCATGGTTTGTCCCCAATGCAGCCTCCTGTAACTGCCTGTATCCCCGCTGAGTGAATGTTTCATAGGGAGTTGACAGGAGACTAAACAGAGCTTGTACTACAACTCAAACTATTTTACAAGGAAAGGCAAACCAGAGCTGAAGTGCAACTGAGAGCACTGTGGGTATATAGGGGACCCAAAGCAACAACTAGCAATGCAAATAATACCTGGAAGGATGGAACATCTTGTTTTAACATGCACAGTACATACCCCAGAAAAGAGTACCAGAGACATGAAGGCGATGGTGAAGGTTGGAGTGATTGAGCACCTCTACGGTGTATAGTCACCTGAGTATACATGCAAAGCCCTCCGCATAGTACGCATTACTCACCTATTTATGAATCATGAAGGCTCCGTGCTAACAACGCAAACTGAGCCCAGATAGCTTTTCTTGTGTCTCTGTTCAGAAACCATCCTGTTTATTATGGTTGTGTGATACAACTAAAAGCTCAAGAACAGCTAATGAATTGACCTTTATGTGGGATTGTTTTGTGAAATGCTGATTCAAGGGACAAAAGGGGCAAGAAACTCAAATTTAAGTCCTCTGAAAACTAAGAAGAAATGGTTAACCAATTGATGAAAACCTGTACAAAACTATAACAACTGAGCAACTGAGACTGTTTATTGAACAACAGTCATAATAACAACATAACAACATAACAGCTGTATGTAGAGAGAAAACTTTTCCATAATCTGAAAACATGACTCAATCAAACTGATAGTATAATTAGTTTAATAATTAATATACATGTTTGCTAGTTTGCCGCTCTCTCTCTATGAATAATCACAAATACTTTATGTAGAGCTGCATAAAGACCTGTCCTTAAAATATATGTTTGTGATAGAGATGCTGTGTTCCTGCCACAGTGTTGTTTTGTTGCTGCTGGGACAATAAAGATTTCTGAATAAAACTAAAAAAAATAAAGTATATACAGTATTGGTGGCAACAAAACACTGAATGTCTTGATGAGAATGGTGTTTATCCCTCTGGCAGAGTTTTGCAGACTTGCAGCCAAATTTATAAAGCCTTGCACAAGAAAAAAAAATCTGAATTTTAAAACATGCACTTGTACAGACATTTCTCTTGGCAAACGACAATCAACTCGAAAATGTGTGCGTTTCCCCAGTGAACCACAAATGATCAGAACAAATCCCTCATGAATACTGATGTACCTGTGGAGAATGGAATCAAAACATAATTTAAGAGGTTGATGGCTGCAGCAACTCTTAATGAACTAACAAATCCCAAATTAAACACTGATAAGTTGAGGCACATGCAGGGACACTCACGACTTGATGTTTGTGAAGCATCTATACAGACATGTACGTAAAATCCATAGACTGTATACAAAGATGGATGAACCCTCTGTGACATCACCCAAGGCCTGACTTCTCATAACTCCTGGCCAATCCCAAAATGAGCAAAGAGTGTAAATGGAGCTGAGACAGGCCAAATGTCTCTGAGCACCAGACTGTCCTTTAATGCCACCCAGGAGTCACTCAAAGCAGCCACACCTGTAATTATGCAAAACTTTAACTCCTAATATTATTTAAACAGGTGAGTGGAAAAAATGACAGCCCAAACAACTGCCAAGAACTGGGAAAACAGCTATTGGAACATAAGTCATTTTTTGCACCAGGCTGTGAGCATGTTTATTTCTGTTGTAAAATTGGACATTTTAACATGGGCGTCTATGGGGATTGACTCACGTATGGAGCCAGCCTCAAGTGGCCATTGAAGGAATTGCAGTTTTTGAAACTTCATTTTTCAGCTCTGGAGGTGGCAGCTTGATAAAGTCAGACCCTCATGTCTACAATACAAAGAAGACAGTATTTAACTCAGTCATATAGGGGTTTCTCTCAGTTGCATAGGTGATAATGAGTGCAAGTGGTGGAGAGGTGTAGTGTGAGTCAGAGAAGGTGGGGTCTCCAGTGGCAGCACAGTCAGGTGTCCACTGAATTTTTTTGTATTAGAATATTTTGTTAGAAACCTACCAAACCACTCTTTAAAGAAATTCAAAGCAATTTGATGATTATTTCATCAGTGAACAGGGTTGAAATGAAAACAAATCAGGGTGTTGAGGATTCCTAACAGGGAAAGGCGACTTTGCATCTGCCACCTGATGCATCCTGGCATTGTCTTTGGAATTTTAACTGGCTGGGGCGGAGTGCAAACATCATACATACATACTGTAATTACTCACTCCTCTGAGGTTTAAGGAATGTGGTGAGCAGCCAGCACCTGTAGTTTAAAATAAAATTAATAATGAATTGCAGATGTAAATAGTTAAGACTTACATTGGGATGTTACTTTTAAAGTCGGTGCATATAGATTACTTAGTGTCTTACAAGCACAAATGCAATGTAACCTTTGGACTTAATGTTTCTCTTCTAATGTAGATGTGTAATTATTTGTTATGCTATAACAAGTAAAAGAAATATAAGAAACTGGCATCAATTCATGACTTACATTTATAAATTACAACTTTTCTATGAGAAGTGGTGTACACATCTTTGAAGCCCAGGTTTGTGCATATGCAACAGTTATAAATGAGCCCCTTGGAGAATCCATGCCAATGATAATAATAATAATAATAATAAGCTTTATTTGTATAGCGCCTTTCCAAACATAGTTACAAGGTGCTTTACAACAACAGAATAAAAAGGCAGAATCCAATAAAATGACAGTAATATAAAAACATTATATGAACATAAAAACAATAAAATATTTGAAAATAAAAAAAACATTACCAGCAATTAAGTAAAAGCACATTTAAAAAAGTGTGTTTTTAAGAGAGATTTAAAAGAGGACAGAGATGTTGCTTGCCTGATCTCCTCCGGCAGGTCGTTCCAGAGCGACGGGGCCCTGATAGCAAAGGCCCGGTCGCCCTTGGTTTTAAATCTAGATCTAGGAATCTTTAATAGGGACCCACCGGAGGATCTCAGGCTACGCCTCGGCTCATATGGGACTAAGCAGTCTTTGATGTACTCAGGGGCCAGTCCCATCCGGGCCTTAAAAGTGATCAATAAAATCTTAAAATCAATTCTAAAACGTACAGGTAGCCAGTGTAATGAAGCTAAAATCGGGGTTATGTGTACTCTTTTGTTTGAGTTTGTGAGGAGTCTGGCGGCGGAATTTTGAATGAGCTGAAGTCTGGAAAGATTATGTTTACTGAGGCAGGAGTAGAGTGAATTACAGTAATCTAAACGGGATGTGATGAATGCATGAATGACAATTTCCAGGTTCTTCAGAGACAGAAAGGACCGGATTTTGGAGATTCTGCGTAGTTGGATGAAACAAGACTGGACAGTTGTTTTAACATGCTGATTAAAGTTGAGATTACTATCAAAAATGACACAAGATTTCTGCAGCTGGGGGTGATGCTGGTGGAGAATAAGCCAAGTTGTGATGAGATGTGATTGTGTGTGGTGTCTGGGCCTGTGATAATGACTTCAGATTTGTTTGAGTAAACATGTTACATTAAAACCAGACAATATGAAGAAACAGCATTTACATGAAACTAAACAGGAACTTAACAGAAGACATTATAAAACTAAACCAACATGTCATTTACCAAGAAACACTGAAAATATTACAAACAGAACAAAACTACATCACAACTTCTTCCATTTAAAGCACAGATACAAACTAAGCAGGACACAGATGAACACTGAATAACACAACCTGAGAAAGTTTAACAGAACAGAAAACTCACAACATGAAGTATTTATCATTGGAATTAGTATTCAGGTACAGACACGTCAAAACCTGAAAGTTATCTCAGTTTATTTGGAGCCAAACTGTTTCTGTGAAATCACGTGATCAGAGTAACACACACACACACACACACACACACACACACACACACACACACACACACACACACACACACACACACACACACACACACACACACACACACACACAACACACACACACACACACACACACACACATACACACACACACACACACACAGAAGTGGCAGCTGCTAAACCGAAATGTTTTCAGACAGACAGGATGAAGGAGGGAGTCTGGGTGGCATTTCTCAGAAATCATGTGACCACATCCTCACCTGTAGTACAAAGCAGCTGCTCTTCCTCCTCAGCATCACAGAGCGTCTGAACCCAGCAGATCAGGTAGGAATTAAACTTTCTCTTACTGTTGAAAACTAAAGACTTCAGACCTTTCCTTTTGGTTTTTATGCTGCTGATCTTTTTTCTAAATCCTCCTTCGGTTGTTCAGTCGCTGTTCTTCCTCACAGATGTTAGTGCGACTCATCAGTTTATATTTGACTATTGTAAAACATGAGATGACGCTGAGCCTCGTCTGTCTGTCCACTAAATAATGTTCCTTTACTGCTAAACTGCATTCAGGTACATTTGAGTAAAATGTAATTTAGTTCTGAAACAAACTCAAACTCTCAGAGGAGGCAGTGGACCCCCTTCAGAGACTCAGAAACTTGGATGGTTAGCATCTATAAAACAAAACATATGAAGTCAGGAGAAAGGATATAGAGGCCAGGTCTGCTGCCATCCAGGGTGGACGGCTGCCGTTGCCACAGAGGCAGAGAGCCTGTTGCAGGGTGACACCCTGACATTCTTCCTGAAACACAACAAAACAAACTGCAACAAGAGTGAAAACCAAAAAAACACACAATCTGAAACACAATCACACAACAACCCACAGCTGGGTTTGCCATCTGCACCATCTGGTAAAACGTATATCCCCCTTTTGTAAAGTAAAGTAAAGTACTGTAATACACAAGCTGCACAAAGAGATTTCAAGATAAGGCACAGATCATTTCCATGGGCGTCGTCCTGCCCCAGATTCACAAGACAAAATCACTGACCAAGTCTGGGGCCTCCTCACAAACTTTCTCCCCTGGGACCAACGAGGAGGACTGGCTGTGTGGGACCCTAAAAAACTAAATAGGATGTAGTCACAATCTGGTGAACGTAGTGCTAGCAGATGGAGGGTTTCAGGAACATACTTACAGCACATGTAAGAAAACTAAAAGAGCAAACTGACTTTGAGGATGTGTTTATAAGAAATGCAAAACTACAGGGCAGAAAAGGGGAAAATGACATTGTGTTGTTGTTTTGATAAATGGATGCATAACTGCATGTCGTTGGTTAGTTTGTTTTCTTTGGTAGTGTTGTTGGTATCTTGTAGCCCCGTCTAGTCTTGACATGCATGAACTGATGAAGCCACTCGGATGAGAGGAGAAACGTCTTCACAGACAGATTACTCAGTCCAGTTTCGATTGAATTGCTCAGAATGAATCTTGTAATTGTTTCTTTTAGGATTCTTTTATTTTTTTATGTTTTTCATATGTTTCTTTTATACACCTGAAGCCACCGTGGATAGCACTGTTGACGTCTGTTTGTTATGTTTAGTCGGACATTTTGTGTATCCTTTGTTTTCTTTCTTTGGTGTGTTTCAGCTGCTTTCTTCTAGTCACTCAGAGAATCCTGTTTGGTGTTTTGGAGTTTTCTTTGCAGTCTTGTCTCTATGTGGTAAATAAAAACTATTTGTAAATACTTGGATACAAAGTTTAGTGGAA
>OMNN01027938.1:0-41248 GCA_900302755.1 Chromis chromis
CAGCTTCTCCTCAAGCTCTTTGACTCGACTCACTTCAGTCTCCTGCTGGGATCTGATCTGCTGCGTCACATCAGATCCTCTTTTCTGGATGAGAAGGATCATCTCGTTTAACATCTTCTCACTGTCCTCCACTGTTTTATCAGCAGAGACATTGATGGCATCCAGCTCCTGTTGAAGCAGCTCCACTTCTTTCTCTCTGTCCTGGATTCTCTGCTGGATGTTTAGTCGACTCAACTCCAGCTCCTTCTGCCTCTCAGTCCTTTCTGCTGCAGCTGGGACTGTTTCATGGCCTTTATGTTCATCCATTGTGCAGAGATAACAGATCAACTGCTGATCAGTGCGACAGAAAATCTCCATCATCTTATCGTGACGAGAGCAGATGTTCTCCTGCAGCTTCTTGGAGGGCTCCACCAGCCGGTGTTTCTGTAATGGAGGTGAATCATAGTGAGGCTGGAGGTGGTTCTGACAATAAGAGGCCAAACAGACCAGACAGGACATGACAGCCTTCATCTTCCTCCCAGTGCAGACATCACAGGCCACATCTTCAGCTCCAGCATAGTAGTGATCAGCAGCAGCAGCTTGGAGCCCAGTCTTCTTCAGCTCCTCCACTAACTTTGCTAACAGGATGTTTTTCTCCAGGACAGGCCTCGGTTTGAAAATCTTCCTGCACTGAGGGCAGCTGTAAGTTCTCTTACCATCTTCTCCATCCCAGTGTGTTTTAATACAGTCCATACAGTAGCTATGTCCACAGGGAATAGTCACCGGATCCTTCAGTAGATCCAAACAGATGGAACAGCAGATTGTTTCTCGGTTGAGCTGATTTCCTCGCTGCGCCATTTCACCTCTCAGTAACAGTGACTGTTTGAGTTTCACTTCTTCGTACATGAAACTAGTTTGAGCTCTGATCTACAAATCATGTGTTCCTGCAGTGAACGGGGCCTGTCAGCTCTTCAAAGTGCAGATCTGAAGGGGAGGGAACCAGGAAATGTGTGGACAGAGTGAAGCTGCTGTGTGAGAGCAGGAAGGGGAGGAGGGTTATCAGTGTGTATCAGAGTGTTGAACCTTTTTACAGCAGAGCTCATTTCTCATTTAACCCCTCAGACGCCAGTTTAAAAAAGTTACTCAGATTTCCTTAATGATAAAAATATGCTTGTCAAAAATACTGCCATGAAAATATGACATGTTCACATTATTTTGACTTTGACTGAGTTACTGTAACTGAAAACTTTAACTATTTAAATGCCAGTTTGTTTTCATGATATCACTGTTATTACCTCTGCCAAGCGAAGCAGCATTTTTGCCGGCGTTTATTTGTCCGTTTGTCTGTCAGCAAGATAACTTGAAAAGTTATGAAAGGGTTTTAATGAAATTTTCAGGAAATGCTGATGATGGGACAAGGAGCAGATGATTACATTTTGGTGTTCCCTCCTCCTACAGTTTTGGACATTATTTTGGACAAATTGAGCCATTTTTTTAAATTAAAGTTTGAGTAATTTTGGACATGTTTCAAGTCATTTTGGACAAATATTGTCATTTTAGACAAAGCTAGTAGTATTGGGCAGTTTTTTGTCACTTCTACATAGTAATCTCTGAGGTGTCTGAGAGAGAAGATTCGGAGTAATGATCTGTAGCAGATGACATGTCGGTGCTCCAACTACACAGCATGATGAAAACACAAGGCTTTTTTGACTGCAACACACTGCCACCCTGTTACTACTTCTTCCTAGAATAAAATTTAAGTTGAATGGTTGTTGTTTGGACTCAGTTTAGGAGTTTCAGCTCATGTCAGACTGAGCTGACATGTTTACAGAACAGGATTTCCAGGGAGTGTTACAGGTGTTGCAGGAGCTCTTGGAACAGAGTATCACTGCACAAGGAGACCCTCGTAGTTTCAATCGATTATTGAAACTACGAGGATAACCATGACCTGGATGACTGAGAATCTTCACAGACATGCACAAGGACACACTTTTAAAACACAAATTTAAAAAGTATTTTATTATGCTCGATTTCAGTAACTTAATAACACTTGCCTCCAGAATGTGTCTTTCAAAAGCTGGTTTATTTTACCATGACTCTATCTGGACGACTATTGGTTCTTTTAGTTTCTACGTAGAAACAGATAAAATTTGGTAAAGCTGAGACGCCATCTTTAGAGGAATGGAGTAGTGTGTGACTTCATACTTTCATACTTTTTATTTTACACCTCCAAGTTTTTAATATATAAAGCATTTCCTCATATAGGACCTTTAAATCAGTTACAGGTTTTGAATTTTACGAACCTCACAAACACACATATGCTCGCTCTCTGATGTCCGACCTAATGAAAGCGTTCAAATCCTCTGCTTTTCTTTTCTGTTACCAAACTAACTGTCAGCTGTATAATGAAGCAGTACAACCTTTAAAACTAACTCCATGAGTGCTGCATGGAGAAGCTGCTGTTGTTCAGACCTCCCTCCACACCTCCCTACATGGCCTGCAGCCTGAACACCTGAACAACAGCAAACAGGCCGACTGGGAGCTCCAGGAATCAGCACATTTAATCATATAGAGAGTCTCAGTTGGGATGTAAGCTGGAGGATACGACCGATTCCTGCTGCTGCAGCTTCAGGGCCTGTTGGTGCTAATATTTGTTTTGCATTGTGATTTAACAGCTTCATTTTGTTTCAGAGTTCCTTCTTATCTCACAAAGCGGCATGTTTTATTCACTGATACATAGATATTTCACATGTTGCATCACAGTAACTTAATATTGATTTTATAATTCATCCGCTTCGTGTTTTGGGAGAACAAAGAATATACTGTAGCTTTATTCGCACTGGAGAGCAGCATGTCTTTGTTAATGTCTCCAAAACTCATGATGCTTGAAAGATCTGGAACACAGTCAGGGAAGCACGTCTGGCTGTACACTGTATAAGATTATCATTACTGTTATTTGTGAAACCATTTACTGGTATTTTACAGATTTTCCCCTGCTAACTGGTAAAATTACTGACAAAAATATTAATTTACATGGTAACTATGAAAACAAAAACTGTAAATAATGTCCACATAAAATAATGGATTTCTTTTTACAAATGGTAATTTATTCTTTTACAATACTTAAACATAAGATGACACTATTTTACTGTTTTTAAATCAGCAAAAATATCATTATTTTACAGATATTTACTTCTATTTCAAAGGAAAATTGTGTATATTAAGGATTTTAAAATGCTAAATTATTTTATTTTCCCAGATTTTCACTGGTTTGTTAAATTACAATGTCTAATAAAATAATTGAAAAAAACTGTGTATTCACTTATTAACTATAAAAACTATAAACATTAAAAATCTTTTTAAGCGGCTGCTTTGTTCTTTTACAATAATTGATCAGAAAATTTACACAGTTTTTACTGTATTTAATTCATCAAAAATATTATTTTACAGATATTTACTTTATGGGCCACTCGATCGAAGACAATAATGTACACATTTTGGCCAGAGAAGACAGATGGTTTGAGAGCAGGGTGAAGGAAGGCATCTATGTTAAACTGGAAAAACCTTAAAACACAGGGGGAGGCTTGAGACATCACCTCTCACCTGTATACAATGCAGTTTTACATTCTCTACCCAGGAAGAACAGAACCCATTCACACCTGGCCACAACGGCAACTAACGGGCCCCATTGTGAGAGGGAATGACCTAACGACTCGCATAATGAGGCGAGGGGCAACACTCACCCATCAGACTGAAGCTTCAATAGTGTTAATGGATCCTGAAGAGTATAAAATCTGGACTCCCAACCAGTCAGTTTAGAACTGATGAAGCCTCTTGGATGAGAGGTGAAATGTCTTCGACAAACTCAAGCAAGTCCAGATGCTATGACTGAGACTATGAGGATACGCTGCCTAGTCTATTTGCCATTAAGCAGTTAATGGAAACCAGTCAAAGTTCCTATTTTTTATTTTACTTTTTGCAAAATTTTTAAAGTTCTCCTCCAAGCTGTTTGACAATTACATGGAAACACTTCACTGTTATTCTGTTGCTCTTTTTTCCTACATTCCTACCATCTCCCTTCACTGTCACTATCTAATAAAGGCAAACAAAAGAAAAGCAAATCTTGAAAATAAGCGTTTATTTCCTTACAGCTCTGTTAAAATCTATTACTCTGTATTTATCCACAGATCTACCCAGATGAGGGACACTTCCTACACAGTGAGGGGACACAGCAGCACCTGAGTCAATCCCTGGTCAACTTCTTCGAGGAGTGTTTCCGGGTGCCCGAGATCCTGAAGGACGACCAGGAAGATGGGGAGGACGACAGTTAAACCCGATCCTCTGAGCAGCCCCGGCCAGCTACTACAGCACAATATGCAACAGATCTTTCTAACACAATAAATCCACCCCACCTGCTGTCCAATCTGATTTTAGCTCTAATCTGAAGTGCAGCACCTGCATGTGCAAAAAGGGCCTCGCACTGGCTGCTGACGAGGAAACCAGCCAGAAAGAGGCTGAATAAATCTCAGATGTGAACAGTCATATCTCTCTGCTATTGGAATAAATGAACTAGTACTCCCTCTGGTGGACCAAGAGGGTCAACATAACATCCATCCAGCAATGCGTCTCCATTCCAAAACAGGCACATTAATCGAGCGCTTTGCCGCACAAAATACTCCCCTGAGAAGATAAGTTCATTATGTTGAGATTTAACTTTTGAAAGGCTGCCAGTTTCTGATAACCTTGCCAACTAACTTACTGATTATTGTGTTCACGAGTATGATTATTGCTACCTGTTTCTCAGAATTTCTCTGTTCAGTGTCTTACAGTTGTTCCGTGTCCGAGTGGATGTCTGGCTGCATCAGTCCTTAGTTGCTTTACAAAACAAAAGGCACAATGTTTAACTTGTGTTGTACTCCAAAAAAACTGTATCTCTACATAAATGGTATGAAATCATATTTTTCCTCCTCACACTTCTGAATTGAACACTTCTTTTAGTCACTGTGCCTTACTGTGGGTGGAAATGGTCATGTTAGGAGCCCACACGACTCTGGAATTGAGTACATATGGATAGGCCTTGTCTGAACCGAGTTATTTATGAGCAAAGGTTTGGCACATTTTATCTCAAAAACCTGGAAAGAGTTGAATACAAAATAACTGTATGTCTGCTTGAAAGATGGTACTGTACTGACACAAAAATGTAAACAATATTTCGTTTGCAGATTCTCGATATTTACCATCCAAACCGGCATACTGGTGGGTTAACTATGCTGAATTCTCATTATTTTGTGAGTTGCTTTGATTGCTTTGTGTGTTATCGACTCTCCTCATGTCACTTCAGTTAGTATTGTCAGTGGTTTCTAGTCAGCTGATGTACAAAGTGTATAAAACTTATATTGTTTAAGTCTTTATGTTGTATGTGCAACTTGTATATAAAGCATTTTGAAATGTATCTTTCATCTGCTTTATTTATGATTTTACATCACTTTAGTGTGTAAAGTTTACACACTAAATGTCACACTGTACTTGGTTTACATTGTAAACCATGTACAATGTGACATTTTCTCCATTTCAATAGAACCAGTGTGCCCTCTTATGTGCAGTAGAAGTATTGCAGTACGACTGAGGGCTGAGATTTTTGAACTCTCACAATGGCTGTTTAAATTTAGTAGCTGAATACCCAATAGGCTATTTAATAACATAACAATGACTGTGTGTATTTAAGTGTCCAAGTAAGTCATAATGGCAAGACGATGACAAAGCATGCACAATACCAGTACACTAAAACAGCTCAATAGAACCATGCTCAAGCTGAATTTAATAAGTAAAAGTAATCATAAGTAGTAATAAGATTATGTATTTGAAATTTTAAACCACAGACTGCATATAAAAGATGGACGTAGCGACCATGACATCATCCATGGAAGTCTACCCTGAAGTCTAGAGTTTGGCATTTGGCTGTCAACATCTTGCTTTTTAAAAATTGAACGTAATGCACAAGGGTTGGATCTAACTGAGAATCCGAGGACAATACACGCACACTGATAAGGTACGTATAATCGTCCCTTTTACTCCAAGTGGAACCATAATTTACAAAATAAACACCATGCTGTTTTGAACAACACATGAAACTAGCCACGGAGACCATTAACCGATTAGAAAAATTATACTCAAGTAATATATTAGGGGAGAAGTAGGCTCATTTACTCCATACAATTTAATTTCTTTTTGCAACCAGGAAAGTCAACCCGTACTGGCTGTTAGAAAGACTGCAGGTTAGGGGACTTCCACATTGTAAGCTAGATTTTCAAAGCATATAAGCTTCAGGGCTTCCCCCAGAGCCCTTCTTACAAAACACATGAACACACACTGAGTGCAGCTGGAGGACTAATCCATGAGAGAGAGCATGTTAGTGGGGAGAGCAATACGTTACACTGAAACTACCTCATGTCTTTTCACCATAACCCATAATTCATATCCCACAAAACAAACCAGATAATTACCTGTCCAACAGAAAACATGCAACCAAGATGTCACCGTCCAGGCTCTTTGACCCCACTCGCGTGGGAAAGCCATACCTGTAGAAAAAACAAAGCGCCATAAATCAAAAATGTTGCTTTCTAAGCCGTCATCTGCTGCCTTCATAAGGAACTTAGGAGCTTATGGAAATTATTATAAAAAATAAAGGTGCAGATACTTGCTTAGTACATTTAACCCTGTTTTCATCAGGATGATCTTGGACTTAAAAATAATAAAGGTAGCTCTTCTGTAGGTATACCACAAGTAGTTTTAAGTTTTATTGAAGGGGGGTTGCTCTGCTGGCCACATACCTGTCAGCACAGGACAAGTTTCTTGCTTTTTAAACATGTCAGTTCAGAACGTTGAGGCACTGACTGCAAAAGCACTGTTCCCAGCAATGCTCTGGCCGCATTCTGAAATAAATGCAATGCATCATGTTGCCGTTTCCCAGAGGCTGAGGATTTACTTGCGGTGGTGGGTGGTGTTACGTGACGGATGTTCGTCAAGAGACTCATGCACTTTAGGGGAGGAGGCAGTTGTAAATCTGGCTTTTTTCTTAGGCTAACATTTGCAGAAGTCCCTGAAATGTCTCCTACACAGACTGTCAGTAGACACTACAATTTAGCAATGCTCCCTAGAGACCTCACATGCATCAGTGGATGCTATAATTTACTGATGTTCCATAAACGCCTCATGTGCATCGGTAGGCACTGAGGAAGCTGGGCACGGAGAACACTGTAGTCCCCAATAAGTTATTGCAGCGCTAGTCTCCCATAGACAGACCATGCTCTAGTACTGACACAATGCTACGGGGAACAGGGAATTGTTTGGTGGAACATGCAGTGAAGCTAGAACGGTGATAAAAATGGCTAATTCAATGAAATAAAAATCATAGGCCTGCCCGACAGCACGATCCAAATAATCTGCAAAACTTTGAATTTTCAGTGTGTTAGGTTGCTAGCCTTATGGTTGTTGTTGTTTCCTGTAGAAAAGGGAATTTAGATTTTTTTTTTAAAAAGGTAACAGAGAGTGGAAGGGGAGAAGAAAGCTGTGTGAAATGTGCAACTGATGGCAGGTTCATATTTGTAGTCTGCATCTGGTGAGTCAGACTTTTGCGTCCTAATGTCAGATTTTCCAAAGGTGTAACTGAGAGGCTTTAACTATCTGGGCAAGGCGCCCAAAGGCACATACAGGAACACCTGCTAAATGTCAGGTACACCAGTGAGACCAATGAAAATAGGCATGCTGGTTACATCTCTGTCTGACTTGATGCAGACTTGCTTTAACGTTACAATGAGAGCAAGGCTGCTGCAGTTGCTTTCCACTGACTACATGACCTCAGGATTGGAAATGCCCGTCTGTCACCTGATCTAACAGCTGATTGATTTAGACTTGAATTCAACAATAGGATACTTGATACAAACTTAACTTTTTCTGAATTGGAGAGATTTTGATTACATTTGTCTAAATTTGATTCTGAGGACAAAATAAATGTGTGGTTGATGAAGATGACGTTTACCAGAGAGGCTGAATACATTCATATTACACATCATAACTGAAGGCAATACTAGTATATTATGCTAGTCTACTGTATGTTTGCACTGGTCTGATTTAATTCTGTAAGTATATGACAACACAAAGTAGGATAAAGGATGTGAGGAATTGTAAAACACCATCTGTGCAGATGATTCAGCCCTGACAGTCTAAATATCTGATGGATTGGTGATGAAAACTTTTAGCTGACATTTCTTTCCACTATACTGAATTATTTATCTGTGTTTTCAATTTATTTCTGTAGTTTGAGAGGGACAGGTCTGCTCAGCTGATTTATGTGCAGGTTGAACCATGAACAGAGGTCACAGATTGCCTGTATAGCATTTTAATAGGCTGTCCTGTCACAATCACCACTTTTGGAGACTGTACAAGCTGATATATGGGTCTGCTAACATGTTGACAATTTATTGTATTTCTGTAACTTCCTGAACAGACTGAAGCCTGCTGGGAACGGTCAGACTTCTGACACTGCCCCTTACTGCTTCTCCTTAGTCTCATCTGCTTTTTACGTGTGGCTCAGTTCATCTCGAACGAGCCTAGTGTTTAGTTGCAGATTCTTGGTCATATGTTTGACCACAATGTTTGCTTGCTGTAGCTCTGTGAGAGACCAGACTTCCAGAGTGAGACACAGACGAGTCTATGTTCTCCCAAACACAGAAACATGAAGTCTAAGCTAACCAAACATGCTTGTGAGTTAAAAGGTTTGAGGTTATGCTAGCCAAATGTCATTTACATACGAAAAACACATCAACTAATCTAATTAGCCACAACTAATGCACTTTAAACAGCTTGCTCCCTATTAGACTCACAAGAAATAAGTCTTACATATCTAAAATGGCACACAGAAAGACTGAAAACACTCACCATGGTGTCTGAGGCCTACCGGCTAACTAGCCAACGCGAGGGAAGAATCCAGAACATAGACGGAACTACTCAAAAGCTATGTCCTTTTAAGAAACTCTAACCATAAAACCACTGTATGCAGATGTACAACATATCTGTTTAAGCGTTATGTGTAAAAGTTAAAAGCTTTATTGTGCTTTAACCTGGAAAAGGTTGTAAACGTTCGTGAGTGAACCCAGCGGGTCGCTTCTTTTCAGCAGTAATTTGCTTTTTGAGCCTGCGCGGCACCCATAGCCACCAACTCTAATCTCCTAATTGCTGATTAGTGCCACCTACTGACAGGACAGGGGCATAGCATGACATTAGGCAAACAATGAACAACACAATACCATTAATTAACGTTCTAAAGGGAGAAAAATACAAATAAAGTTGACTTTTATAAACTTTAAACTCACAGAATGCTTTATTGTTTTGTAAGAAATCAACCCTCCAACAACACTTTAGTCTGACTAGTATATTTGCTGCCTATTAACCAGTGTTTCAGCTTATTATTAAATAACTGCAGTGCTGAGACCATTTAACTTGAACAAATCAGGATAATTTATTCAAGGTTTGGTAGCAGCAAACTACCTATACCCAGTTATTCTATGAATCACTCTACTGGAGCATGTCGATAATAATTACACTGCAGGTAATTACAGAGCACTCTTATCCTACAGCCTTATAGCCTATAGACATATTAAAGGAAATTCACACTTCCATTTAAATTCTTTAAACGGTGAGGTTTGAATGCTTAACAGAATGAACCTCTCATTTAAGGCTCATTTGCTGTGCGGTGTTTAAATGCCAAGCTGCAAATCATAAATACAGAGCAAATTTCTAATATAGTATAGCATTTTTTACAAAGCTAACACTAAAGTGCTCAAACACTCAGAAACACTCATATATGACATTTTACTGCAGGTTAGGTTGCAAAGTGCTTCTTTTATCTGGCACCTAATTGTACAAATAGATGGTTTAGCGAGTTATTTCTTTATTACCCATTCATGGTTACATTTAAACATGTTTCAAGCTTTCAGTAGTAATTATAAGGAAATAAGTAAGAATGGAGTCACTTATAGAGTAACTAAATAACAGAAGTATTGAATTCCACATTCAGTTGTTAAGCCAGTCTAAGAAAAAAACACATACATGGACATTTGCCATTGACAAATTTTATTTCCAGTGTTTCAGGAGTCTGTGCACACCCCTCACAATCAGAGGAACACCGCATTGATACAAATGATCCAGCTCAATGACGTGTCCTCATCCTGCTGGGAACCTCTCTCCACAGAGAAGTACCAAACTGCCCACAACACCCACACAGGCCTCATGAGCATCTCGTCTCACAATACTGTACTTAATCCTGCAATCTGATGGAAATGAAAAGTAAAGCAGCTAAAACATGGCATTTATATGTACACTTAAGTTACTTATTTTACAATGAATATTTAAAATTCAAGTTCTGTTAAAATCAAAAAAATGAAAAAACAGGAGAAAAAAAAATGTATAAAACATATTTAAGACCAGAGTGGAATGCCTAAGGAATGGAAGCTCGGCATTTTCATAACCTGTAGAATGACTGAGAATCAACAATAAAAATGTCATTCACAGTAACATCTTCGTGTGTCTTAACAAAGACAATATGGCACCCTTAACATTTCATTGTGAGGCACTTTCTTTTATGAAGAAACATGATTTTCTGATTGAATTACCCATTTTTCTTCTTTCAACTTTCTTTTCTTTGCGATCTGCTGCCCATCTCTGACATATGTGTGAACCACAAACACTAAAACACAGCAGAACATTTGCATCAGAGGGATGTTGTTCGCTGCTCTTTGAACCACATAGCAGGGATGAATAAGAACTATATTACCATTTGCATAAGTCCAGTGTCTCCTCGTCACCTTTGTACCTTTGGAAAGGCCCTTTTGACAGCAGAGAGCTTGTAGGCAGTCACACACAGGCTGTACCAAAAACACAATTCAAGTACACAGAAAAATAGGGATATGTACACTTTAGAATGAAACACAAGCATCT
This sequence comes from Chromis chromis, assembly GCA_900302755.1. NCBI lineage: Eukaryota > Metazoa > Chordata > Actinopteri > Pomacentridae > Chromis > Chromis chromis. The sequence goes on from OMNN01027938.1 coordinate 10,975, forward strand.
AAAGCTTTTAGTCAGTATTACAGCAAGCATGTCTGTACATTCTTCATTTGGTTACCGACAGACTCACTGACTTTGAACATCGTAACTTTCTTTACACAAAAATAGTTCCTCTGCAATACTAAAAATCTGTACTTGTTTTACTACTTCCTATTCATTCTAAGTCAGTTCATCCTTAAAGCTACTTAGCTAAACCTTTAACCAATCTTAACTCAAGTGTTCACACTTCCTTGAACATACTTCACAGGCTCATTGTTTCATGAGCAACAGGTCCTTTCAATCTTCAGCATAACAGGGATTTGTGTTAGGAGGGAGGAAATCCTCCTGCTGAGCCATCCCAAAGTCATTTGTCATAAAAAAACTAAATTAAAAAGATATAAACAACATTTTGTTCCATGCCTTATACATGAGCAAGAGCAACAATCCCTGTGTGCAGTTATTCTCTTTTCACAAGCGCACACACTCACACCAGTTACAGACACACACTCCAGACAATTTTTGTACAACATGCTCATTCACTAACATTTGTCACACGACAGACACTATACTAACAGACTCCCAAGTACGTACACATCTCACAGATGGAGAACAGACACAGCCACACATGTCCAACACCTCTCACAGGTACTGATAGAAGCGTGAATGGACCACCTGGGAGCTGGTGAGTTTATGTGGGTGGGCAGTGGCCGAAAGGCTCAGATTTTTACTCTGGGGGACGTCCCCGTTCAACGCCTCAGCAGGACGATGTGGGAGTTCAGAAGAGGACGAGGCTCCGAGGTTTTGGGAGTTTGCACTGTACAGCCCTCCCTGCTGTTCAGAGAAGTCCAGGCTGACCTCAGGATTGCTGGTACGGTGGCGCTCACGGGCGATCCAGTCCCCAATAGAGAAGTCCTGAGAGCTGCACTTAGGTTTCAGCCGGTCTACAGCTGACAGATCCGACCGTGAGCCTGAACCGATGGCAACCGACTGCGGCCAGTCCCCCAAAACAGACAGCTCTGCAAAGTCTCTCTGGCCGCCCATAGTGTGCCTGCGTCTGATGTTCTTCTTCTTACTGCGGCCCTCCGGAGACCGACTCCTCTGGCTGCCCACACCAAACATGTCATCCACAGACATTCGAAGACGTACCTTCAGTCGGTCTGTGATCTTCAACTTCCATGCAGGCTCCGTCTTATCCAGCTCACTCCGGGACGAGGAGCTGAGGCTTCCGGTAGAACGGCCTTTAACTGACCCCAAAACACGCGACAGTCTGTTGGAATCTTTATCGCTTCGCGCTCCATCCAGTGAAGACTCGCTGTCGGTTTTCTGTTGGGCAGCTTTCTTTCTGGAGAGTGTATCACACTCAATCAGTCTGTGTGAGGGAAGCGGTCGAGGAGCCTCCTGCAGTTCCCGCTGATCAGCTTTCCCAACAGTAAACACAGACAGGTCGCTCTCACTGTCCGTCTCCATTGGCCTTCCTTCACTGATGAGCTCGCTTCTCTCGTCGTCTGCATCTTCTCCACCTCTGCTCTCAGACACAGACTGCACTTCAGGACTCAGGGTGCTGAGCTCAGCTCCAGTCAGAAAAGTCATGGAGGATGTGGTGGAATAGTCCGAGGTAATGGAGCAAACCTCTGCTCCCAGCCCGCTGGGGCATGCTTCTGTACCCAGAGCTGCCATCCTGCCACGCCTCACTCTGGGCACTGAGGCCTGAGAGCTGGTGCTGTTCATCGTACCGAGATCGGACACCGTATCATCGTAGTTGGAGGGCGGGTCCGACAGAGAGGACTGGTGAGCCATTGGCATGCGGTAGCTGAGGTTTGGGGAATGGGAAGGTGAGGTATAGGGAGATACAGTTTGAAGGGTGGAGGAAATGTGTTCTGGAGGCATGGAGGGAGAAGGCTGTGACATCGGGCTGCTAGAGAGAGACTCTTTCCTGATGGATTTATCCAGCTGTTCCTCTGAGCTGTTCCTGAGGTTCTCTTTCTCACTGGTTTCATCCGTCTGCTCTTCCTCCTCTGTCCGACTGTTTGGGGACCACAGAGGCTGCTGCTGGCTCTCCTCTGGCAGCTCCTTCTTGGTGAACACGTGGTCCAGGTCGTCGTCTGAACTGCTGGGATGAGCTTTGTCCTTGGGCTTCTTGCGTTTGCGGTTGACGAAGAAGGAGGAGCGCAGCATCTCTTTGCTACACTGATCCTTCCCTGACCCCCACAAGCCCTGCTGACACAGAACCAAAACAGCATTAAAGACTTTACAATATAAAAATAGCAAAGACAAAGGAATTAAATATTTATGAGCAACACAATAAAATAAGAAGAGGATGTTACCTTTGATTTGGAGGAGTCACTACATGCTGAGTCTGTATTAAAAAGAAGAGAGTCATTAGTAAAACAACTCAATGACTTTCTGACAACAGTCAACAAGATAACCAAAGAGAAGACGCAGATTTAAAGTTTGCTAAGAGTGAAAGTGACAGATATGATGAGTATAATGAGAGCAGCTGGATGAAAAGCAGATGACACATTTTTGGTCAGAAAGAGAGACAAGAAGACGAGTAACCACACTAAGCAGTATATGGAAAAGTGGAGGAAGCTGCAGAAGAGGCCTGAGATGAAGGATGAGAGGAAAGGAAGTGAAAACCCGGCAGTAAACCAAGACAACAAAAAGCAGCTCATGCTCATGTATCGATGGAACGACGGCACATCACGGACAAACACGTCAGTCACAGAGCATTACATGTAGCCACCAACCAGCTGTAGGCATTCTTTCCCAACTCAAAAGACATCACAGAGGAGAGGGAGTGATGAGTTTGCTCTGACTAAGAGACTTAAGGGGCCTGAGCTGAACAGATCAGTAGGTGTGTGTTGTGGTCGATACAGTTGGCACAGGCGAGCTTTGGTACAAGAGAAATTGCTCTTACTCCAAGCTAGATTAACTCCTGCAGTGCCCTTTAACTTGTAGCCTGTTACTATCAACAACATAAAAGGCAAAACAAAGAGTTCACAAAACCTGTTTGTCTCACTGCCCAAAAGTAGAACACATGCAAACTGCAGCCAACAAACATAAGCAGACTGAAAGCCCTTTTTGTACAAACACAGGAACTAAACTCATGTTAAAAAAAAAGTTCACTGATTCCTGTTTGCATTTCCACTCATCCAAAGCGGAAGTCCACAAGTTAACTTAAGTATGTGTGTTGTTTCTTTGTGTGTGAAAATTAAATTTGAGTTACCAATTATTCTTTCTTTTTTTTACTGTGGTACTAACATTTTAGCGAATACAACAAATAGACAGAAAGCAAAAGGTGAAAACAAAAACTAAAAATTTGAGAGCACCTATACAGCATAACTTTGTTTTTCATGTAAAATGTGGCATGAAATGTCCAATCCTAATATTGTTAGTTTGATCTAGTGCATCTCTACTGTGTGAATGGAGCTGTAAGTTAGTTGTACAAGCTATGAGGTTGAACAATCAGTGACATTCATGAACTCTCACTGAAAACTTGGTCTGACAGTTCCAGAGCCATCAGAAAGTATTACTCCTGATAAGATTCCTGGTCTCCTAAAAGTTCCTGTGGTGGAAATGGGCTGTTATTATTATTGTTATCTAATTTGGGTTCAAACTTAGGTGTGTGTGTGTGTGTGTGTGTTTCGGTGCATAGAGCAGAGTTGGTTAGGTAGACACTGTGAGGGATATGTCAGTGGCTGATGTAGATGTCAAACACTATGTAGTAGGAAATGACGAAGTATGTGACAATGTTTGTCTGTAGTTGACAATGTAACATTTGTAAATGTTGACTAAAGACGTAGATTCTGAAATAATGACATCACAGACAACAAATCAAACAAAAAAGACACAAGAGGCGGCACTTCAAACTAAGAAACTACATGTCGCGGCAAATATCCCTACATCTATGTGCATGGAGCCCCGTCCACTGCTACTTGAAAGCCTGCGTGCCTCTGCACTAAATCAGTCTAATCAGTCTGGGACGTGGTTGTAGTATGTGTGGGTTTGTTTGTGTGTAAACGCATGTGTGCTGGGAAACATCCAGCTCAGTCCCAACACTGCGACCCCACCATCAGACATCATGACAGATTATGCCACATGACCGGGAGAGAACCTGAGGTTGACCGTACCATGCTACTTGTCCTTGCGATCAGCTTAAGAGACAACAAGAGATAGCAGAAGGGCTTTCAGAGAAAGTATAGCAGCATCGCTCTGTATCCCCTCAATTTAGGGTATTGGTTTAAATATGAGACGTGCACACCACAGGAAAAATGACAAACATCGACTTCTCTTTCTTTCTTTTTTATCTTTTTTCCTCCTTTCGCCCAAATTTAAAAGAGCTGCGGGTTTCTGCAGACTAGGCAGCTACACTGGGCACAACACTCGTCCTTCTTCCTACAGTCCCAGCTGTCCATCACTGACAAAACAGAGTCCATCAGTGACATCATCGAGTGATAGACGCCGCCCACTTGGCCTGTGTCAAGATTGGGTAATGTGTGAGTGCTGGACAAGGATAAGGGAGAGAAACAACACACTACACACAGAAGGGCACAGGTCAGAAGGGTTACAACTTCCATTGTTTCTTTTTGTTTGTTAGATTTTCTTTGGGAAAGAACATGCCGGGATTATGTGAGAGACGAGGAGGAGGGGAAGAAAAGAACTGAAAGAAAAGGAGTCGTCGTCTCAACACAGGTAAAGCACAGGGAGAAAAAATGACTTGAGCAAGAAAAATAAAGAGTAAAGCAAAGAAATGAACGGAAATAAAACTTGAGGACAGTTTTATCTTTGGGCAAAAAAAACATCAACAGTGAAACAAAACAGACTTTTATCAAAAAATTAAATTAATTAATAAAAAAGGCTTGACGTACTGCGAGGGATTTTTCAACAATTTTCCAATGACTGAATCACAATATTGTATTCACTGAAAAATTACTGAAAAAGCCTGCTTTAACAGAAACACAAATAAAATTTTGGACGTTTAGTTTTCGGTCAAAGCATTTTAAATATTGCAAAACAGTGATGATGCTCATTCTTTTAGCAATAACAAGTGACACTCTACAAACATTTAGTCTTAACATAAGTGTATCACACGTCTATGTAATGTACTGTAATATTATTAATGAAATAAAGCATTGTTGCCATGGTAAAATATTTGCTGTGCTGATGTTGAGTGCTAAGTTCGGAGAAAAAGCTGCTGCTAAGTTACCTGAGACTTCGCCTGGTGAGGCTGCAGTCCGCCCAATGTTGGAGAGCAGGTGGTCGATATTGGGCACAGGCTGAGACTGCACTGTGCTTTCCTGCTCAGCTGTTGTCTGGAATAAAACATGGAGGGAATAATGCAAAGAGTGTATAAGAAGAAAATAAGAGTCTAAACACAATGCATATACTGGAGGAAAAAAAACAGTACCCATAAGTAAGACATCAATTGCATTTTACTTAAAGCTGCCAAAACAGATCAACTGAAAAGATCATTTCATTGATTTAGCTCTGCTCTGGTACACACCAAGCCCCGGGAAAAACATCTGGCTCTTCAGCTGTTAAATGCTCCCTGATGTTTTCCAACTTGTCGCTAAATTTGTCTGTCTACTGTTTGGCCCAGGGCAGGACGTGTACAGTGGGATTAGCTGAGCTTACTCTATGAAAATAGTTGCCTACGTGACTGAAAATGACACTGATGGGAACGGTGATCCAAAATTAGTGACGTCACAGGCCTTAAAACCAGCATCACAAGGTGAAAGCCTTAAAAAAAATAGTCTACAGGGTGCACTGCAGAATTGGTGTTATTTTGTTAGTATAAGAAACACCTTTGACCACATGGGCTCAGTCCCTTAGCAGTGGTCATGAGTTCGAGTCCTGCTCAAGACCTTTCTGCATGTCACTCTCCTCTATCCCCCCTTTCACCCTGTCTTTCTCTCCGTCAATAAAATGGGAAAAACTCTCCCTCCCCTCCTCCCAAAAAAAAGAAACACCTTTAATTTTACTTACAGCCATTTGAATCATTGCTCAGAAGGAATATTGACATGTGCAGTATCCCCATTACACAAAAAGCTCAAGATTAGGTTTATCTGTCAAACATACTGAAGAAAAAGAAAATGAATTGTCACTTACAACAGGGTCCTCATCACTGTCATCAGTGAAGAACCAGTCGAATTGCTGAATAAGGTTCTCAACTATCTTGCACTGGTCTGGCATGTGATTGACCATGTTGGTCATGTTGTCCTCAGAGGTTCTGACCAGCGTAGGACCAAACACGATTGCCAAGTTACGAGGCTCCATCTAAACAGATCAGGTGAAGACAAATCAGACATAATGATGTAATCCTCAAAGGAAATCTGGATTAACCCAGGATTGCACGGCGCTAACTAATGACATTAACAGTGACAGATCCTGTTAACGGCCGTACCTTGTTCTTCTCACAGTTGTCAGAAACCCTCTTGAGGTGAGCACAAAGGAATTTCAGAGTTTCATAGTGATGATCTGGTAATTCATAAATCTGCAAGGTTTGACAAAAAAGGGACAGAATTTCATGTCACAGAGGTTAATCGTTTGCACAATGGTAATGCTACTCAAATATGAATCCTTTATTATAGACTTTTCACTCACAAGCCTCTTGAGCTCCTTTAATCTCTCTACTGAGTCTTCTGTTCTATTGGCTTCAATGAAATCAGCATACTTTTCTGTGAATAGAGCAAGAAAACCTTAAGAACTGCAAATACAGCACATGAATCACAAAGAAAATCCAACATTACTCAAGCGTTATTTACAATATCTTAATCGTGACTTTCAATTTTTAATCTTACCATTTGTAAACAGAGGGTCTGGAAGTTTTCGGAAAAAGGACTTTAATAAACTACTGATGACATTAAGGTCCCGCCATTTCTGTCAAGTAGTAAAAGAGGAAGATGTTAAAGCAGCCCTTACAGTACAAATCAATCAAGGGTAAAAGATGTTGTCAGTGAAGTGGTACCACTGTACTCTGCAACCTGACTGTCAGTCACTCACATCTTCCTGGATGTCGATGTCAGTCATGCCTTTGGTGTTGAGTTCCTCCTGCATGCTGGAGATGGCAGCATTGTTCCCAGGGACCCTGTAGATTCCAGTGTACTCCAGACCTCGCTCCTCCACAACATTACAGCACACCTCCACGATGAGAGGAACAAACTGCACAACACACCATGGAAGACATTAGATAGGACAAATCATCAACTATGTATGTGAATTAGTGCCCATGGTAGCTGACAAGCAGAATAAAAAAAAATCTGTATTTTATGTGTTAAAATGTATTTTACTCATATCATCATCCGAATGCAAAACTACACTGCGTTCTTTTGTAAGAACTAAAAGGGCAGACCCACCCTGTTACTCTGTGCAGCTGGACAATCATCAAGCCGCACACCAAAAGTGATGCCAGCTGGAGTCTTTTTTTCAAAGGGCTTCTTCATGATCCCTGCAATGCCAAGTTTCCAAGCACCTCTGTCCCTTGGTGGACTGGAGTCATCTGACAAGGTACACATACATACATACATAAATTAGCCATCTAAGGTTACATGCCCTCTAAGCACACAAAATGATACATCTCAGCATTTAGAACGAGTGTCTTTACCTTTCAGTGCCCTACGGTCCTCTCCTGGTTTAGGCGAATGGGGACTGTGGCTCTTGCCGTCTGCTTTACCTCCCAGGAAGGTTTGTTTGATGCTGAGGGACTGGCGGGAGGTTTTGGGGGAAGGTTCAGACCTGCTGCTGGGTGCACTGGTCAACATGAAAAGTTTGGAAAGAAAAGAAATACACACATATTAACGTTAGGTAGAATTAAAACGGAAAAGTAGAAGGTGTCCGACTATGAATGACCCCCAGGGGGCAACGCTGGGTCCTGCATACCTCATCATGTTGTACTTTCGACTGATCAAGTCTTGGCTTGTTACAGTGGCATTCTGTAAAGACAGCAGAAATACATTAAGAAATGATACATTGAATAAAGTTAAAACTACATTTCCTCTAAATTAAATACAGGTTAATTTACATTTCAGTGTTTAATTGGATTTGACAAATGATAACTGATTTGCCTAAAAACATCAAACAAAATCATTTTCTAAAGACAGCCTTCATATTCAGCGAATATATCAAATTTAAGTTATAATAACCTCAAATCTGAACACGTATTTTACATGGCAATCAAGCTGTCAGCACATGTCAGGACAAATGCGTTCTGTCCAAAGAGTCTTTTAGTATTTTAATGGCCCGGTGTTAAACCTCCAGTTTGATAACAATATAGCACAACATAAAATTTAAAAGAAATTGTTTTCATCAGTCACCAAAATGGCCTATTCTAATAGTAAGGGCAGTCTTACTGGACAACAAGCTCATCAAATGTACAGTTAATGTTCCAGATGTTTTCCAAAACATTTCCATTCAAACATCATCATCAGCTGTCATGCCTCTGTCTAAGATATCAGAATTAATTTCTGCCAGAAGATGCCATTTAACAAGATCTTTCTGAAGAGCACCTCGCTATTGATTGGTCAAAGATGGAATTTTCCCCTCACACCCCACCTGTGTGTTTTTTGTTCTGCCGGGGTAGAACAGGTTTCATATAACTTATACGAGCTTTTGTTAACCATTTTATAAATAAAGGCTGTAATCCTCTCCATCTCTCTCAGACGTTCATTGTATTTTTTTCAAAGACAGACTTTGGTTCACTTTGTTGTTAACCTGATGGGTGTGCCTGCTATTTGTATCAAAACTATAGCGTGGCAACTTTTCTGCAACTGCAATCAACTGACCTCAAGTACAATGCCCTGCCCTGATGGCATATTACTAGATGAAATGATGACAGCGGCACCTCGTGTGATAATAACCAAGATGTGGCTATAAACTTAAGCAAACAACATGAGTCTTACGATACACACCTCTTCATCTGGGTTACTGTTTTCCTGAATGACTCTGATCCAAGACAGCATGTCGTCCCTCCCTTCTGCCTGAAACAAATACTCGCAACAACTCGTATACTCGTCCGAGGTTGTTAATCGCAGCACATTCTTGCGTCTTGTATCGCTATAGGAGATGTCAATCAGACAGGCTTTGATGCTTATTCGCAGTGGGTCCTCATCAGATTGGTCTGTAGCATGGGACAGTGCATCCTTCCTGTCTTTGTAAAGAGTCAGGGTGTGACCTTGTAAAACAGCATACATTTGCTTCCACGATTTCATTCCTCCACCAACACGCTGCAGAAACAGAGACAGGGAAGAGAAATACTTACAAATCAGAACATTAATGGCATATATGGTCGCTTAATGAAGCATGAGTGTAAAGGCTTACCTTGTTTTTATCTGTATTTAGTTGCCTAAAGTTAAGAAACCCTTCTTTGGAAGAATCAGCAAAGATATCTGAAGAGGAGTCCCTTCGAGATCCAGAATCCCCAGATGATTTGTGTCCATCCAGAGCCTGCAATTGTGAATACATGAGATTTGATTTCTGGCATTGTTAACTGACAGTCAAGCACATGGACATGGAACATGGGAAGAGTGCGAGGGGAGGATCACATGCAACGAAGATCTCCAGATGGAATCAGACTGGGGATGCCACAGTTAGATGGTCAGCAGGTCATTCCAATATAAATAATATAAAAAACTACTTTCCAAGAAAACCAGTAAATATAAACAGAGGGTCCATCAAAACAGACAGTACTTTGTTCCTCTGTTATGCTCAAAACAAAGCTGGATAGCATTTCGGTTCCTGATACAGTTGTTGGGTCTGCGCAATATTCAAAAAGTACAGACCTTCCATATAATTTAAGCAATTAATTTCAATGCACAAATGTCCATCTAGTTGCTTCTGTCTCTATCACCTTCTCCTAAAGTTGTGGAAGGAATACATTCTAACCTACATTCAATGTGTCTTTGTGCACTTCAAGGTGTGAACAGATTGCCATGTAAAATGCACTTTCATACCAAATGCAGTGGGGACGTGACCAGAAAATCTAGGAATAATATAATTAAGTACTATCAAACAATAACTTTGTATCATCACATAAAACAAGTATAACATGTTGCAAATGATGCTATAGCTCCTCACCTTTCTCAGGCCCCTGAGACTTGGCATATGCTTGCTGGAAGATCTCCTAAATAAGCGAAACAGAACAAAAGCCAGGGTCAGAGAAATCCATAGCCCAATAATAGTTGAGGAAAAAGATGAGAACAATGACCTAGTCTTTGGATAAACTCACCCTCTACCCTCCTCCTGATAGTTATCCAGACCTTCATCGTAAGACTTGGACCGCTCTGTTTTGCTGGCTGAGTCTGAATCCAGCAAAGCACTTCGCAGGGATTCTTTGAAGTGACAGTGAAAAATACAAAATTATGCAATTTGTAATTTACAACACGAGTGTTAATGAGATCCATTAGGCATCTCAGATCAGAGACACACGGACAAAAATACAATTATTTAGGTGATTTCATGGAAGAAAAAAAAACAGCCATTCAATGATTTCAATACAGTTTTTTTCCCCCAAGCCAAGCCTTGAATCATACAAGCAACTCAGTGCTATTTACCTTGATCATGTGACAGCTGGCGACGAATGGGAGGGCACGGTGAGCCTTGACTGGAGGGCCCTGTAGTTATGGATGGTGCAACAGATATCACAGCAGAGGGTGGAATAGGAGCGGCCTCCCGGTCAACACTGGGGCTGACTGGCTCATCTATGAAGACAATAAAACATTCAGTGTCCGTACAGAGATACAAATTAACTTGATGTGTTTTTGCTCTACAGTATGCTGTGTTTTCGTGCTATGCCTCTGACCGCATGAATGTAGGCTTGTTGCCCTATGACTCACGGAACTGTATCTCAAAGACAATTTCATTAACTATTATCCGTGGGATTTAGGAAAAATTCATCAGCCTTTCTGATTGCATGGTTAACATGCTGAAACACAGCTGAGGGAACAGATAATCTTCTAATGCTTTTTTTTTTTCTTGAGAGAGGGAAAGAGAAGGAAGTTTTTAACTCTCAAGTACCGCCTACTCCTGGCACTTCCAGCCTGAAACAGCTCAGAGTACAAAGCTGCTCTCTGCAGCCAAGGGGCTTTTGGAGCTAAATTTAAAAGCAACTGTCCTAGTTCCAGCCTGTACCCAACTTTGAAACGGGGCAAAGAAAATAGGATGTCACCATCTCCCAAACAAGGCCTCCTAGGCTACCTTAGTAAGGTGGTGTCCATGATTGAAAAACATTTAGTAGTAACAACTTTAAAGTCTTCCAACTTCCTTTACCTTCTCTCCAGATTACAAGGTATACAAACTTTTTCTACTTTACTGTACGCTGCATACATTGGGCCACAACAAAGCCAAAGAAATTAATGTATATAAGGCACAAACACATCCAAAACAGCATTTCAGGTGTTAACTGCAGGTTTAAGGTTCACAATCCTGAAGGGCTTTACATCAAAACTTGAGCAGCCCAAACCGATATAGAGTAACATCATGAAGCGGTCAAGACATGCTCAATCTTCTGTTTTATGTACAACAACTTCAAAGATGATCTTTCTGGAAACAGATTTTCCAAAACTTCCAAAAGAGTCTCAAACAAGGCTACTATTAGAGGTTTCATAGAGTGTAACCAAAATGACATGACAAGTAAAGGATAGCTACACTACAAAATAGAATGAAAAATACCAGCCGCCATCATCTTAAACAGACTGCAGATCAATGAAATAAAATGATCATTTCCCTACAGGACCAAAGGCTGATCTTGCACGAGGAATGCCTGGACTAGTTGGTTTTCAAACAGGCCATTGATGGAGACCCAGTGGCTCACTCAATCACGGCACTGTTCTCCTGACCCAGGGCACCAATCCCAGAGGGGTTGCGTTGCGGCATCATCACTGTCACTGCCTGCTTTGTCTGCACCTGGACTGTCAAGCCTCTTTAATAACCATCATTATACAGAGCACTAAAGGAACAGCAGAACACTGTTGGTGAGCTACAAGAGCAGTGACTTCACTGAGACTGGATACAGTCTACATCTAACTTGAAATTGTCACATGTTCCCGAAATGCAAGACCATAAACTTTACTAAAAAAATGTAGCACTGAGTTACAAGACCTGGAGTAGGGAAAGGTTTAATAGGCATGAGTTCAAAATGCCTAACAAATCAATGACAAAACACATAACAGGATCACACACAAACACATACCCTAGCTCACAAACATTTACACGGGGTGAACAATATATATATAATATATAATAGCATCTCTCAGTATATGCACTATAGTTCAACAGCACCAACACCTATAGTCTAGAATTAAACTGAAATCTCAGTTTCAACACAAAAGAAATATTAAAACCTTCACAAGGTAAACAAGAAGTGTGTAAAATAAAGAACAGTAAACAAAGGACAGGCCTGTGACAGTTTACCTTTGAGATTTGTGAATTAGGAAGCACTTCCAACTTTAATCTAACTTTCTTACTATAAGATAGATTTATCTTGCACTGGACACCCTTCAAGAAGACCTATATTTAAATCCAAAACTGACTTTTTTCCCATGGGTCGAGCTAAAATCTTCCAGTAGCATTGCTGCCTATGGCCTAGTTCCTTCATATGGTCTACCTGCAAAATACAAAATGTTTCCTTTGTGTCCTTCCAAAAAAAGATGTGCTTCATAGAACCACAACAATATGCTGATTGGGCTATTTCAATCTAGAAGCAAATCCATCTTAAGATATTTTTTGCTGTCAGAGGCTGACCATTTCTCTGAAAAATGAGCCTCATCATATACAAGCAACACTAAAAACTACAACAAATGCAGCCAAAATCAACTGTGAATAATACAGGGCACCTTCTATTCCATTTTACTACATTATGTGGTATCATTTATAGCCTGGAAGAGGCAGACAGATGGATAGACAGATACCCAAACATACATAATACATATATGTAGAGAGACAGATGGAGAGAGAAGCAAAGAGAGATGTACAAAACAAAAAGATATCTGAATATAACATATTTGATACAGTTTGAATCTGACAACATATTCTAAAGAACACCTAAGAGATCTAAAAGGTCTATCTGCATACTCCGTCTTGCCTCTAGCAATGTAACTATAGCAATGTTCTCATCAAGCCACACCACTGAACATACTCAGTGTTCTTATTAATTATGAATATTTTCTCAGTGCTGAACTGAGTACAACAGATTATTTGGGTCTCACCTCAAAATTTCAGATTATATTTAGATGTGTGTGCTTCATGGCATTTCATAAAACCTGGCATACACCAGCAAAAAGCAAAACATTATTGTAAACTCTTTAAGGATATGGAGTAAAACCTTTCTGGAGACTGTTTTTTTAAGAGCACTTCAAAACACTTGATATGTGCATGGTCAGACAGTTGTTTTTCAGATGACAACAATTTAATCACCCTCAAATCCATTATGGGACAAGTGAACCATAATGTAATCTGTTCTGAAGAGAGAACATCCAAGAAAACAATGTATTAAGGGGAGAAATTCAATATATGCCAAAAGGTTTAAGCCATCCTTCACTCCGCCCCGGTTAAGTCAAATATACCACAAACCCTCTCTGAATGCCACAAAACCTGATTAATAACATCTTCCCAGGGAGATTAATTCATCTGTGAACATCTCCCCACCACTGTATTTACTCACACCAATAGCACACCAAATCAGATTAACAGTGAAACTACAGTTGTCTGTTGGACTGAAAGCTCCACTAATGCTATTAAACTAGCAACAGTATTAGTACTGCCAGTCTGAGCCACGTTACTACTGCCTGCTGTTGTTGCCATGACAACATGGGGCGGCAAGGCTTACTACTGATTATTCTCTTACCGATGAATGGAATGGAGTCCAGAGACTCATCCAGGTTGCTGGAGCAGGAGGTGTGACGTTGTTCTCCGAGGCGACGCATGTGTATCTCTCGACGTGCATCATTGGGCAGCCAGCATGCCGCCACATCTGTTGTAGAGTCAGCTCCATCATCATTTACAGCCAGGATGTAGGAGGGGTGCCGCAGGGGGCTGGGGTTCTTTCCAGAGGGAGGCTTCTCCCTAAGAACCACCCCACTCTCTGTGGGGCTTCGGCCATTGACCTGACTCTGTAAATCTAGTGGGGGTGGCTTGAGGATGCTAGGCCTCTGAGGCATCTCTTTTGCAGTAGAGCATGAAGAAGACCTGTGCCCCACCAATGCTGCATCTCTGCCTGCCTCCACAGGATGCATGGTTTCAGCCCGCATCCTGCTCTGGCCTTGTTGGGTAGTGTAGCCTGCATGGTTTCCTTTGACTGAAAGTCTTTGGTCAGCGAAAGAATGTTCAGCACTTGTGCTCTTTCCAAAATGTTGGGGTCTGTCAGAGAGCATGGGTGAGGAGCGTGTCTGAAGTGAATCTGGTCCTTTAGAGTAAAGAGAAGGGTTTGGTGGCCCCCTCATGCCACTGTATCCAACAGAAGGCCTGTAGAGCATGGCATGTCTGGGGATAGACTGTCTGCTGGGCCTCGTACCTTGGTCAGCCCTTCCATAGCCTGCTCTCCTCTCACTGGGCCGAGCCAGCTCTGCAGGGTCAACGTAGTCTGTGGAACGTGCCCGGGCTTTGTGGACTAGCCCATCTTGGGACACACTTCGAGGGGGCCAGTTCCTTGCATGGCTCATCTTCTCTGCATTGCTCATGCGGTCCTGCGAGGCACTGCGTGGGGCAATCTGAAAGTGGGGTGGAGGTCCTTGGTATGACCGTTCATGGGAGGTACTCCTCCGTCGTATCCCCTTAGGGCCCCAGTCTCCCCGGGGAATGTGATGAGTAGCGCCAAAGTTGGCCTGACTGGTAGATCGCAAACTGTCCAGCCTCTCCTGGATAGTCCGACTACCATGGGAATGGATTCCTTTGTTATCAATGTACTCCCTATACGTTTGGTAAGTGCGCCAATCAATGTTTTGATGGTTGCCCGGGAAGTGAGGAACCTGACCTCCGTATGGAACCATTCCTGGACCACTTGGATACACATCAGCCTTTCGAGGGTGAGGATACTGGGCCAGTGACCCAGGCCTCCCCCTAACAAAGACAGGGTCCATGAAGTCTATCCTGTGTGCTGGACCCATGCGTCCCATATGGGCTGTATTAGGAGGAACCACCACAGTCCTCACACTGTCGTTGCGCATGCACACCGCCGTTTGGCTTTTAGGATATGACTGAGGAGGAGGAGGAGAAGGGGGCACGGTGATCTCCTTGCGGTACCCATGGTCAGGAGGTGCTGTTGGCCCTCGGCAGACCTGCCCTGTTGAGTCTGTCGCCTGGGCCATGCCCGTAGGCTTACAGTCTACTCTGGGGTAGCATACTGGGGGTGGATCAGGAATGTGACAGGCGTTTCCACTGTAGGTGCTGTGGCCACGGAGGTAGGCATCCTGGGAGTAGGCCTAGAGACAGAGCAACAAAGCCGCGTTACAACAGATAAGTACAAGCAGCATTTGCAAGTGTGTGCAATATTCAACAGTGTGGTACTAGATGCTTACAGAGAAGTCAAGTGTGATATTACAAATGTTACTGGATGCTAGTGTGTGGGCAGTGTATGTTGCAGTATGAGTGAGCGGAGGCGTTTCAGGCAGTTCAGGGGTGTCATTGGTCTTCATCTGCTCCTTATTTAGAATTCTCATGGTGATGATTGGTATAGTACCGTATATAAACCAAAGTAAAAAATATTAAATAAATAACACATTTTTACCAACGAGGCTTCAAACAAGATTTTTAAATGTACAACTATTTTTCTCCAATGTTCCTGCTTGTGCATTTGCACCAAAAACGGTTTGTTGCTACCCAACAGCGGTGATTTCCAGTATCACAAAAAAAACGTCTTTCACCTATGCAAGAAATAAACACCGACTACAACTGCAAACACCAAAAGGCAATTGTGAAATGGTGTGTATTTCTACTGAACTCAATATTTAGCCTAAACTGTAATGATTGTACAGAAATATATTCACATATCCACTGAGACATTTGACCAAACGCAATAACATAAAATCTGGAATAAATTGCTTAAAAATGTGCATAGGTAACCAGTGCCTCCATTTACCCACCTCAGACTGACAGACTGTAACCTCAGACAGACAGCAGGTCGCCCATCCCTCATAGAGAAAGTGCTATATTTAGCCTGCCTGATTATCGACCAAGGTTTGGAAGCCTATACCATTTCCTTGTGGACACTAATAAAATCCTCATTAATAAATACAAAATTACAGCTAGCACTTCTTCCAGTACATTAACTATGTGCTTATAAGGCTCACAATATTCATCTGCTATACTCATAACTGACTGTACATACAACAAGCAAAACACACGTAAAGGTATGAGGACTTTGATCCTGCTACAACGTGGTGTCAAATTACAATCTTACATAAAGCTGTGTGTGCCACAGCAATTAGTGCCAGGCTCTGTTCCTCCCTTTACAAGCATGACTGTACAGGAGAGTTCAGAGGTCAATAGCCTTTATCACACTAATGACATCTGGCATGGAGGATGAAGAACGGGCGAGGCTTCACTGAGATGCCAGCTGGATGCCAACTCGAGCGCTCAATCTAACAGGTACTGCAGGCACAGTGCATCGGCCATTTCTACAGTCTACACATTTGAATCATAAGCGCAGAGCTGACCATTAAACACTCATCCGAGGCAACCGAAGAGCAATAATGTAAAATCTGAAGACAACATCTTGTCATGACCATGATGACATGCATGACATATGCAAAATGACACAGCAAGTACAACATGTCAACATCAAGTGGCTATCCAGTGTGCTGTTTCCTTACCAGATTAGTTGTTTCCCGAGAAAAAGGCTGCCGTTACAGCAAGTGAAAACAAGAGCGTTAAGAAATCATGGGAGAGAGGGAGGAAGAGGAAAAGATGCCAGCAGAGCAAAATGGACACATTGTAAGAAAGAGAACAGATTCAAAGAGGAGAGAACATGAAACAGCCATTGCAATGCCTGGGCTTGACATGCTAAAAATACACTAGAGCTGCAGCAGCAATACAGAGGGATGAAGAAGCAAAGATGTAGCAGGGGTTGCCACGTTACGACCTGCCTGTGCCAGTCTGTCCTGGGTGAGGTGACAGCAGCAGAAGCTTGCCTCTCATGCTGCTGTTAAGTCTTCATGGTCCTATCCATCTTCAGCCAGAATATTACGCTAACAGAACAAGGTGCCTCTAGTCTATGTCTCTCTCTCCCTCCCTTTGCTATTGCTCACATGACAGAAGCAGCAGCTGCTGATTATACATTCAGCTGTGATGGTACAGCTCCCCCTCCCACTCCTTCCTCCTCTCTCCTTTTCCCTGAGCGTCAACCTGTTCAAAACACAGGGCAGTCAGCTGATTTTATCTACTTGTTTCAGCTCATCATTCATGCTGTTCCCTCTTTTTTTCCCTGCTCAGTATTTTATCTGCTTTCATAGCGTACAGTTCCCTCCCTTTTCTGCTGCTTGAATGTTCAATCTCTCCTTCTCTTTGCTAAGCAACTGCTGCCTGTCTCCAAGCAGTCAGTGCGTGCTGCCTCCTACAGTGTAATGTTTTTGCTGCTAGCATCTCTGATAATCCTCTTGTTCTTATGGACAGCTCATCGGTTTGCTTGCCTACATTAATTAGATATTTTTGTGTGGCTGCTTGCCAGTGGCTGTGTAATACAGTGGCCAGCGGTAACATTACACACGTGTCAGATAGAGCCGACTGTGTAAATGAGTACAGATGGGAAAAAATAGCGGCAAGAGAAAGGGAGGACCTAACAGGGAAGAGGGGTGGAGTAAGTGGTTATCAGAAAGGAGAAAATTAATTTATAATAAACATAAGAAGAAGGTTAAGTGGCTGTATATTTTTCTATGGCATTACAAGCTTATTTTTAGTTGACTAAGACTAAGATAAAATTTTCAAAATACTGACACTAGTTCTGACACCATGTTTTAAATGTTTTAGATTTTTAAAAGGGTATGGTGCGACATGACTGGTTGTTATTACAACACATATTGATATTGCAATTCTGGATGCCAAATAAATGATTAATTGAATTAACTATCAAGTTAATTATGGGAATTTAATCTGGCCATAAAGGATCCCCTGGGAACATTTTGCGGCATACCAAAGAGCTCTGCTCCTTCATTATAAAATTCATAAACAGGCAGTCAGATAACAATAAGCCCCAGGGAGAGGATTCCTGAGCATCCTGACAAAGCACTTACAGTTATTTGCTATAGATATGGAACAGATGAGTGCACCTTCGCTTTGCCCTGAATGTGCAGAACGTATAGTGTCTACTAACAGCTGCCTGCAGCATGCATAAAACATTAATGCTGAGATCTCTACTGTGGACAGGTATAAGGGCGTATCTCTGTTCTTAAAATAGTTTGGGGGGCATTAAATACTCACTATAATTTTTAGTGGATCAAGGTTTGGATAAGCAACAGTGACAAAGCCTACATATGAAACCCACGTAATAAGTTAATATCTACAAATATATAATTAATTAGAAAATATATAGAACTGCCTAAAATACAAAGACAACATTTGAATAAGCACCACACAAGAATCCTCGCACTGAATTTTAACACTAATGAAAATATGACGGAAATATACATACAATTTATACATTTTATCAAATTCAGTATTAAGTCAATTTATCAAATCTAAATCCTTTGATTCCCTTATGGAACCTCACTAAAATCAGCTTGCATCATTTGCCATCAACTTAAATTACATAGGACTAAAACTTAAAAACACATTCTCACAGCCTTACAAGCTACAAAATGTATCCACATTAAAATAAGGAAGCCCAGGCAATTTACACAACGTCAAGCTACAACCTTAAAAAGGAATGAGCACTGGCAGATGTGAAATGTTGATTGCTGGTTGATAATGATTGATCTGACAGAGAAGTAACAGCTATAACACCTCTCTAACCTGTTTTTTTTCACAAACTACTTGATCTAAATAATAAAGGGCCTGATTCAGAACCTAACTGGACAAATTGGCAGCGGTCAGACAGCAGCTTCTAAAGAGCACATTAGCCAACAGACATAAGTTTCAGAACACTGGTAATTGTAAATAAACATGAGCCCTTTGATCATCACCAGAATGTCTTTACAGTGGTCCAGAAAAAAACGACAAGGTCTTAAAACGTTAAAAAGGCATTCATCAGCACTTGAGCTTACTGGATCCAGGTATTTTGCTGCAAAACGGAACCAACCATCAAAGCCCAAAACCCCAAACAGACTTGTTGGAGCTCATTAACTGAAGAGCAACCTCATTTAATGTTTTGATTCCTCTACAGAAGATCTCTGTCAATAATATTTAGACACTCTTAACAATTAAATTCCAGCTAAAACGGCATCTTTCTAATGTCATATTTTTTCAAAGAAATAATCTTTAGGCTTTTGGTTTCACATCATGCCTTCAACATGAACAGCTCAAATGTTGCTATTTTTTAACTGTCATGGCATTTAAGTGTTATTGCCACGCCCCTGCTAAGTAACTACTTTACTTTTTGCTGTACTTCAGACAGTAACTGCATTATGCAGCTGCTGCCTTGAAAGCAGTGAAATACTGGAGTCATAAAGGAAAGAGCATGCCACTACATGATCACCTGATGATGAAACAAACACTGATTACCAGAAAAACTCTTTGTTTTAGTTAACTTCCGTGTTGGTTTCCATTTAACCTGGTGTGGGATTCTACATAGAGCAAAGTTTAAAGACATTTTATAAAATACATTATTACCTTTTTTGCCTTTGATAAATGAAAACGTATTACCTTTAGAGATGTGGTTCTTTATTATACTCTATATTAATATGTCTGTATATGTATTTTTGGTAATGCTTGCTCAAGCACTCCATTTAGGCCATTTCAGCAGTAGTGTTAGCAGCAGTTCTGTGGGACAGAAAGGCTGCTCTGGCCTCATTAGAAGGCCTAGATAGAGAGCTCTGATGGGATAGGCCGCCTGCCGGCATCTCATGACTCCTGTCCCAACATGAAAACCTAAAACTAGAGCAGCTCTGTGATGGAAAGGAAATTATTGCAGGATTGGACAAAAAGGGAGCATTTAAAAAAAGTTGTTCAGACAATGTTCTGCTATGACTTGAAATCCAAGTAGAAAACAGCATTGTAAAGCAAAACTTACCAGTTGCAGTATGTCCTCATCTTTTGGCATTACACAAAGTTCGAGAAAGTCACCACTGCAGAGGACCAAAATAGATTGTTAAAACAAGGTTAATGCACCAAATGACTCAGAATCAACCACACAAATGTTATATTCAACCTTACCTGTCTTGGATCAAGGATATAACCTCACAATAGGCTTTCCCAATGATGCTTGCCCCATTCACCTTCACTATGCGATCACCTAATAGTCAACAAAAAACAGCAGTAATGACATCAGTGACGAAGCGGCCTGGTAAGACTGTGAGCTGTTTGACTTAAGAAAGCAGAGCTCATGCCCATGACAAAGGGGAAGTGTGTCTTCAGCCAGAGAGTGGAAAAAGAAAGCAAGTATCTAAAATTAGTCAGATGGCACAAGTTTACAGTAAGTGCGGTCAAGGTTCTTAGTATTGACATTAAAATCACTGGTGTAGCCACCAAAAGTGGCAGAAATTAGACCACTTCCCTACAACTATATATGTGCTGAATGATGTTTTGCTGCACAGCAGCAGTACTCTCAGGCCACAAGTGAAAATTGCACTCCTTGCAATTTTTGCCTTTTGCTTGCAATAGTACAACAGAGTACAGGACGTTTTCTATTCTGTTACAGGATTATGTCTCTGCTGATGTAATATGATGACTTGCAAGCACTTACAGTTCCAAACAATCACATTTTTATAAATAAAGGAGAATGACTGACTGATTATTACCTGTGCAAAGCCCTGCTCCATGAGCAGGCCCACCTTCCTTGACTTGCTTCACGAAAATAGTGTCCATCTGTTCAAGCCTATTCCGCTGTCTCCCTGATAATAGTAAAGAAAGCAGTATGAATTTTACAAACAGTATACAACAGAAACACATGAAAAAATATCAAATGTAATGTAGGTCAGTTCTGCAAAGCTACATTTTCATCAGCTTTTCAAAATGCCAACCAGACAGAGGTTAAATGGAAAAGAGTTTGCTAATGTATCAAATGCTAAATGTGTAATCTTTTTACTAGAACTGGCACAAACAATTAAAACAGTAAATATATGGTAAATGCATTACTCCAATACCAGCAAGGCTAAACAGCACATTCGTTTACAACCTCTCACTTGCACCAAGACTGAACCTAGAATGTGAAAAGCAACTACTAGCCTACTAATAAGTACCAAATTGAGTAGTAAATTACTTAATGACATTTAGGTGAGAAGAGAGAATGGCCATGTATGAGAATGAGTGAAACTGGGAAGTTTGTCACAAGATTTGGAAGAATGTGATTCAACATTATGACAGCCAAACAGGCTGTGTTCTGCCCAGTGCTTGCAAAGTTTTCAATAGACATGGTCATTAATTGGTTGAGAGAAAAAATCTCAATAGGGGGAAATTGTGTGGTTTTCAGGAGATGGATAAAAGTTGCTAAACAGAGAAAAACCTGTTTGCTCATGCTGCTCCTGTCTCCTAGCAGCTGCATAGCCACAGAAAAAAAGGAAAGAAAAGAAAAGGAAAGTGAGAGAAAGAGAGACTAAGAGAAGGTAGAGTGACAGTGTGCTCAGCTGCTCAACTCCCACTCTTTCCTTATAAACTGAGAAATAGCTCCGAGCACAGCCAAAGAGTGTCGAAAATCCTGCCCTGGTAGTTAACATTCTGGTTGTGAGTCAACGCACGATACCTCGCACACTGCAGTGGATGGGGAGGCCAGCATGACAGCAGGCGTGATAGTTTTTTTTTTTTTTTTTTTAAGTACTATGTGTTGTTTAAAAATTCTGGCCTGATCATTAAAAGAAAGTTAACTGAAAGTTAACCATCATCAACAAAAAAAGTTAATAAAATCCTTGACCTTTGACACGTGGCAGCCCTAATACTTGGATGTTGAGATGTGACACAGGCAAACACAGGCTTAATATAATTTAGTGGTCAATTACTCACTCAAGCCAATGATTTTTAAACCTTGTGAACCTCACAAATACTGACACACTCGTGACTCCATTTTTCCTCATTTCCACACATGAGATTACTCATGCAGAATCACATCCTGGAGACTCACATTATGTAATACTGTACAGGAGTCCCATACAACTACAGCAGTAGGACACACTCCCTCTGGTGGTGTACTGTAGGGTTGCATCTCTATTTCCTCAATGGAGCTGTTCACAAATATGCAAGAGAGCTACCTTATGAACATCTAAATTCATTTTGGATTTTAAATTTTACACTCTGCTTGACCACCCTACCATAGATCACGCATAAAATCTTCACCTCACTAATGCTGTTGGCACCCAATCATTTCAGCTTTTTGATAAATTTATTCTGTTGGCATTATTACCTAAAGTCAGATGAGCATGTCAATATCACGCTGATCCCTCCGTGTTCAGTACAGAGACATAAACAAGCGCATATCCCAGAATGCTGGAGTGTTTAAAACCAGAGAAAGTCTGTCTAAGAAAATGAAAACATTGCCAGATTTTATGTGCACTATTTTAATCACTCAGCAAATACACAGGGAGAGAGGTTTGTGCCAACAGCTGCCTCACATTTATGATCATTCACTGTAAAGCTAATGCAGACTGCAGAAAAAATACTGCAGTATGAACTAAACTTACATGAGCAAAAACTGAATAATGATCAAAGCAAACATTAATGTCTACCTAATAGGCACTCACTGAGGCAAAAGACAGACTTTTTGGTGTGAAAGAGAATGACCGGTTGACAAGTCAACATTAGATCAGTAATGCACCCAAACTTGACCCCAGAGTCGTGACAGAAGAGCTTTGTGTAGGGAAGCAACAGAGTCGAATACAATAAGAGAATTGATGGTGGTGTGACACTGTGGAGCGGCAAGAACAGCACACGCATAACCCCCATGCAATGTTTTTATACATAAATCCACATTTTGACAGACATTGCTTTGTTCAGAATAAAACCATCCTTTATCTGAATGATCAGTTATGTCAAACTGCGATCAACAGAACGACATCACAAGACTTTTCAACAAGCAAAGGTCAATGCAAAGAGTTCTGAATTATGGCCCCATATTCTAGACTGTAGAGAACAAGATACAGATGAGCTGTTCAGAGTATTTAGGTGGATATCATGTATTTTTACGACACAAACATGATTAACAAACCCAAATGGAGCAGATCAGTTATGGCTACAGTTATTACAAACACAGGTTGGTATTTTAGACAAATTGTTCTGCAATATTAGGGAACTTCTTCAAAGTGATTTATATTTTTTGGCTTTAAAATACCTACTGATTTTCATTTTCCAAAACCTGCTATGAATTTCTAACAATCCCAGCATGCTACCTGGACACACTTTGAGAGCAATTTTATGATAAACATTTAGATTAAGTTACTCAAATCATTAAGATCACTCTGAGAAACATCTTGTTAATTACCCTTGATACACATGTCATTGTATCGTTGTTCCCCACATGGTGGCTGTCTAGTCTGGCCCCTGAATTCGATACCATTCAAGTTGTTGCTTTCTCACTTATGCTAATTTGGTTCCTATAAAATGCTCAACAATTGTATCTGAACTTGTCTCTATGAAAACCCTAAGTTGTCCTAGAGACTGTACTTACAAAATACTAATAAGGTATATTTTTATCTGAAGAGTGCAGTAAGTGCCATAACTTAATTTAAAAAAAGACTGCATCAGAGAAACGACAGAGTGGCTCTGTCCTCCCCCTTTTGGTGGCTGCCTGTTGCAAGCCAGCATTTGTATTTGTATCATCTTGGGGTGGCTTTTTCTTCTTCAGTTCTGGCTTGCTGCCTTGTGTGCAGCATTATAAAACTGCCAGGATCCTTTAATATTCTCTGGCTTACTCAGTCCGAAGCAGCAAAGCTCCAGATAAACAGCCTATGTCCTCCTACCGTGTTTAAGTTTTTGGGGAAAGCATAAATCATATTTGCTTTAACAGGCGCAGTCTCTTGTGTTCTGTTACATGAAGTTAACATTTGGACAGTGACCAAGCTGAGTGTATGCTTTCCAGCATTTCCCTGTTGTTACAGAAATCACAAAGGAGGTCACAGACAGAGTTCACAATTGGAAAGTGTTAGCATGTGGTTATGGAATGAAGGTGTGTTTGCCTTTTAGAAGAGTTACTATCAGGATAAACAGCTATGCTATGTGCTGTGGAACATGCTCATTAAATCAGATATCTTTTAAAGTTACTTTTAAAGAAAATCCGTCTTGTCTCTGACTCATATTGTTGGTTCTCTACAGTTTTTTACCTTTGTGTACATATTTTATACTTAGTTCTGTATTTTTCTTATGACACTTATTTTACTGACTTAGTATTTCATATGTTCTTTGCTTGCACTATCCACTTTGCTACTGTAACAATGTAAATTTCCCCGTTGTGGGACGAATAAAGGATTATTTTATCTTATCTTGTGTTTCCAGGGACCGCATTTCCTTTTTCAAATATTTGAAAAAGAAGAATACCCCTAAGAGGGCATTCTGAATTTTAAATACTGTAACTTTGACAGATACCTTCTTGATTTGACTATGTTTGGAACTTACTTTTACAGATAACAAAGAGTGCAAATTTTGTCCCCTAAACACTTGTACTGGAAGTATCTTATAAAGCTTTCTAAATGTTGTGTTGTGTGTAAGTACATTATGAATGTCAACCTGTTAAAAGCGCTTCACACATTAGTAATGTTTTTCTGCTGTCTCTTTTGTTGAGTAAAACATCATCTAAAAACCAACAATACTACTAAATGAATACATTCCTTTCAATACATACAGATACTGTAGTGTTAGGTAAAAACTACTGTGATAGCTCATCAGGCAGCCTTATCTATAACACTTTCGCAACTGGAGATGATGAGGAATTTGAGGAGTTTCCCTTGTGTCACGAAAACAAAAAGATTACTAATGCGTACAATAATTCACTTCCTCAACATGTGCAAGATGAATTACAGAGGTGCTTCCCTGTACAACAATTCTTCTCTACAATTAATATAAATGTCTGATAAAATTACTGGCATCCACCCAGACGAAGTGCAGTGACAGCAGCCTCCTCATGATGAACAAATGTACACAGACTAAATAAAGAGTTAATCCCTCAAACAAGCTACTGCAGTATCACCTCCCAGTCCTCGCACTAGGATAGACTCACTTTGAACAGCTCTGTAGACATTTTGCAGTCCACAGTCTAAGCCATGTGAAAAAGAAGTATAGTACTTCTTCTTCTTCTTTCACAATGACTATCTCACAAGATTTCAAAGTTTCAAATTGCTTTCTTGACAACTACACAGCTTTAAAAATGAAACTGAGCTTGTTTGATAAAAATCAAGACAGAAGAACTGGACTGTTTTAAGATATTACAGTGGTTAATGCGATTATTGTTATCAATTAAACCTTTACGGACATACTAATGAAAATGTAATCACTATTATATTTCCTCTAGATGTGAATTGATTAACACAAAACTGATGAGCTCCGCCTTTATCAAGAGCAGAAACATTATACATGTAGCTATTATTACTGAATCTATCATATCTGCTATTTCTAGTAACAATCTTCAGTATCTTCAGAGCCTGTTGGATTTGTTTTCCAAGTGCAACACGTCTATCTGCCACCTCTGCTTGTGTTTTTGGACAAATGTAACAACCAAACCAATTGTTTTAAAAATGCAGGTTTGATGCTGCGTATGAGCTCCATTGCACAAGCCGTTAAGCCATTGAAGATATGTTATTTTGTATTCAAACAAATCAACATTAACTTCCACTGACGACTTTATGTGAAGCTTTTCTCTAATTTGGAGACAAAACCTGAATGTATACATCGTGACAAAGAGGAGCAAGCATAGAACCCAGTAAAAACTGAGGAGGCCATCTCTTTCTGACAGCCTTTTTATGGTGAGGGGGGAAAAAAGCAGCAAGAACAACAAAGTGAAACAATATGAGGTGGATCAGTGCAGGACAGAAACAGGTGGTGCTGACCAAACCTTTCATGCCTCCACAAAGGTCAGTGACACATAGGAGCTACATTGTTCTAATAGCATAAGGAAGCAAAAAGAGCCAAAGAGTGGATGGATTAAGAGTCATTAGAAGTCAGAGGCACTGCTCTGACTCAGCAGTGCTGATGGGCAGGAATTAAGAGGAACAGCTGAGTTTTTCTGCTTACCTCTGCGGCCATGGTCTTCCTCCTGTAAAAACACAGGAATACTCAAGTGACTTTATTGTTCACGGTCACAGAATTCAGATATCAGGATTTTTGTTGACTCATTTTAATCTTATGTGATAAAAACTAAACAATACCAAGCAATGAAATTCATGAAAGCTTCTAACAAGCCAGTACTGTATAATCTCTGAAATTTACCAGGAAGCAGTGCAGTGTTGACTCTGGTGGGTACACGATGAAGTGCCGGAGGGTGAAGCCAAACCCTTGTGATGTGCGACATAAACGCACAGTTTTAGGCCTCGGCCACGAAAACGCTTCATCCTCTGTTGGGTATTGCGCTGCAGGAGAATCGGCCAAGCTCCTCCACTCTGGAGAGTCACTCTAAACAAAGACAAAAATTGAAAAAGGAATTCAAATTAAGTCCTACTAAAACTCACAAGGGGATCCGTTAGATTTCTGCTATAAATGTAGCTGAAAATGAAAACTGCAGTAGTAAAATCAATAGAGAAAGGCAATAGAGGCACACCAGATGTAAAAGCATCTACAAATGACCTTTTTTAATAGAATTGCTGTACATTAACACTATTTTGTTAAAATTGAACATGGTGTAAAGGAGAAAACCTTAGTGGCTGTCCAGTATTTACAGTCAAGTCATTTCACAGCTGGAATAGAGCGTGTCAGGCGTCACAACTTTGGACACCCACACCTGTGTTTACTTACTATTTATAGCTTCACACCTTTGTGGTATCATGTGTGCAGCAACACCCCCTTTACCCAGATGTATCATATTCCCTGTTCTGGTAGGACTTTCAGGTACACCTCTGTTCAATCAGTTTTGCATTTCTACATTGAAAAACTATTTAGTCTCCCCCTCTGTCTCAACCCCCCTTCCACCCGAAAGCATAGACTTTCCCCCACAATGTGAGGAATTTGATGAGCTTGCATTCACGCTATCTCTGCCTGGGCAGATATGTTGAGTAAAATGTCAAAAAATCTGAATGAATTACATGCCTGTTAACACAACCTGTGATAAACAAAGAATTTGCAAGAGGTTTGTCTACTTGTGAACATAAAACACGTCCGACATGAAAGTAGAAGAGAAAGTAAATCAGAACAGCTATTCCACTTAATCCAGCTGTTGAAGGGAATAGTAAATGAGCCAAACAACATTTGAAAAAATAAGCATGACGGTGTGAACAATTTGTTCACACGATCTTGAAACCGCCAACATCCCATCTAACTTCTGAGTATGTCACAGGATGAACCTTCAGTTTCACACACCATTGCTCATTAGAAATACTGTGTGTGCCTGGAGGTGTGTACCAAGTTAAAGCATGTTTCACTGTGCGCTTTGCAGCCTTCTCAACAATCTTAATAATAATAATAATAATACATTTTATTTCACAGCGCCTTTCTGAGCACTCAAGGACGCTTTACAATAGATTAAAAACACAATTCAAATACACACAAATAATAAAAAGCAACAGACAATAATAAAAACCAAGGAAGTTAAATTACAGTGAATATGCACATTGAAACAGATGAGTTTTGAGTCTTGATTTGAAATGTGGGAGAGAATTGATGTTACGGATGTCTGATGAATATATCAGACATCTTGTATATCTCTTCAACCATATAGCTCTGAAAAGCACAAACTTAAATCAAAGCTTATTTAAAGTGGCAGCCTGAGCTGTTGAGTACATATAAAGAGTTCAGATGTGGATACTGCACATGTGCAAGTGTAAGCGCCCGCTGCACTACTGGCAGGCTGGGAAACAGCTGCAGGTGCAGCTAACACATTTTGATGAAACTAGCAAAACAGGTTTTACTGTGTATAACCAAACTTTGGCTGTTCTGCATTACAAGCACTTCCATGATGAAGTCTGTGTCTGTAAGAGTCCTGCGTGCCTTCTCAACACTAGAAAACATTTAAATCTGTTCCCAGAGAAGTGCTTCTGGTGATATAACTATAGATCAACTGGATGTTTGAAATGCCTGCATTGCTGCCCTCATGTCTCCAGGGCAAGCCAGTCCCTGGACTGGATCTGATTTAGCAGCCAGTGCACAGGGCAATTTCCAACCCTCTGATCTTTTGATGTGGACGACAGAAGGGGGTGTGGGCCTCCTGACTGACGCATGCCATGCAGTGTTATCATTGCCACTTGCATAGTTAATACTGTTGCGACATTCCAGGTCAATAAATTCCAGACGTGGTCTCCTGTTTTCCCTTATTTAATGAAAAAAACATCTATTATTAGAAAACAGAACAGACTCCTGTGTAAACCCCGTAGACCTGATTAAACTATAAGTAGAAACGTATGACTTGTGAAATAAGGGGCTAAGAAAAGCACATGAAAGGAACACCCACATCAAAACGCACACCTATCCTTTCCTGTCCACAAATGAATGCCTCTCACCCATTTATGAATCACCAGAATGCCAGACTGATATTTGCACTGGGTGAGGCAGCTGGGAGAAGGTTTTCAGTAGGTATTTGATCCTCTGTTGGATATCTCTTGGTAATGAAAAGTGACCAGGCCTGTGTCTCAGGGCATGAGCACAGACTTTTTCTAACACCAGATCCCACTTCCCAATCAACAATCTTTACACACTTCCCTAGGTAATAAATTAGCACATAATGGAATTGGCACTACACCATCTAAGGCTGGTATTTTTATTGGGTTCTATATTATATATAGATGGCTACAATACAACAGCACTCAGTTTATGGATAGCAATAAACTATTTTGTAACATATTTTGTAACATATATTTTAACAAAGCAGCAATATCAAATGAGCTAATATCAAATATTCTTTGACACTGTTTTCCCATTGTTTTTAGTGACATGATAAATCCCCAGTACATGTGGTTGAAGAAATTGTAAGGTTATTACGTCAGAGGTTCCCCCACAGTGGAGATTAGAGGACACGGAAAACCAATACCACCCCTAAATTTCAGGGGAATCACTGAACACGCACTGATGTTTACACCACCACAGATTTTGATATCTAGAGGCTACACACCGACAAGGCAACTGGAATTTCCACCTTGTCTATTTTTAACAACTGTTATGAAACCACAATGCATGGCCTGTATGTCTGAAAACCTCTTGCTGACATCACCAAATGACACATCACAAGCACCACATGACATCAGCTCTATAAACACCAGACAAGCACACAACCTGAAAATGTGAAGAAACCTAGTTCTCTGTGGGCTGCTAAATTCTACACCACATCCCATCCAAACCAAGCACTTAGCTGTGAAAAGCCTAAGATAATGATACAGAGGGCCACTGGTGAGCCCTGGGCGTTCCAGCCTTGTACTGCAGGACAAGGTTAGGAGTATCATTACTCAGTCTACGCAGACACGTGGTGTGTTTTGTGCATGCCACACTTCTAGTTGTAACACACGAATGGGACAGAATAGTTCTTTGGCGGCTGTTTATGCGGGATGCATTTCTAAAATGCTGGCACTTGCTAGTATTACAAAACTTCTGACACTGAAAACAGCAAAAATATGACTTTTAAACCTACTTAATGTTTCTGTAACAGCAGAGGACACTGCATGTACCACATGTAGAGCTGAGTAATAAACAATATCAATACTAAACTACAATTCATTCATCTTTTGTATTTAATAAAGAACACATGCAACACTAGCCCTGAATGAATTACCTTTGTGAAGCTTGCAATGTAGCTTAATGATGTGTCAGATAAATCTGCAGTGGTATTGTATTAGACAAAGGGGTGCTCTCAAATTGTTATCTACTATACAAATACAGCACAAAAGAAAAAAGAGAGAAAAGTAAATGAATAAACCATTTTGATGCCCCACTGGAAACAGCAACACTGAATTATTAAGGATAAAAAAAGGCCCACAATTAAGAATTAATGCTGTACAGTGCTGTACTAGGGCTGTTCCGAATAGCAATTGCAGAATATTCGGGTCCAATTAATGACGATTATCCGAATATTCGGCTCATGCAGTAGCGGCACCGCAGGGGTGGGGGG